>ONZH01030380.1:0-11284 GCA_900303285.1 Rhinella marina | reverse complement strand
CAGGACAGCTCTGCTATTACATTCTATAGGTGTATGTTGTATACTCTTCGGTTGGCTCTGTACGGTTCTCCATCCATGACAGGACAGCTCTGATATTTACAATTCTATTAGGATGTATGTTGTTGAACTCTTGGGTGGCTCTATACTGTTCTCCATCTATGGACAGGACAGCTCTGCTATTACAATTCTATTAGGAGTTTGTTGGTGATACTTGGGTTGGCTCTATACGGTTCTCCATCCATGGACAGACAGCTCTGCTATTACAATTCTATTAGGGTTTTGTTATACTCTTGGTTGCTCTGTACTGGTTCTCCATCCATGACAGGACAGCTCTGCTATTACAATTCTATTAGGAGTGTATGTTGGTGATACTCTTGGGTTCATACTGTTCTCCCATCCATGACAGGACAGCTCTGCTATTACAGTTCTATTAGGAGTATGTTGGTGATACTCTTGGGTTGGCTCATACTGGTTCTCCATCCATGTACAGAACAGCTCACTATTACAATTCTATTAGGAATGTATGTGGTGATTCTCTTGGGTTGGCTCCATACTGTCTCCATTCATGACAGGACAGCTCTGCTATTACAATTCATTAGGAGTGTATGTTGGTGGATCTCTTCTTGCTCCATACTGTTTCCATCCCATGACATGACAGCTCTGCTATTACAATTCTATTGGAGTGTATGTTGATACTCTTGAGTTTGGTCCATACTGGTTCTCCATCCATTGACAACAGCTCGCTATTACAATTCTATTAGGAGTGTATTTGTTATACTCTTGGTCCTGACAGGACACTCTGATATTACAATTCACTGGTTACTTCTCCACCATGGAAGGACAGCTCTGATATTACAATTCTATTAGAGTGTAGTTGTTGATACTCTTGTGTCTATACTTCTCCATCCATGGACAGACAGCTCGTATTACAATTCTATTAGGAGTGTATGTTGTTGATACTCTTGGTTGCTCTATATGGTTCTCCATCCATGGACAGGACAGCTCTGTATTACAATTCTTTGGAGTGTTGTGTTGATACTATTGGGTGGCTCTGTACTGGTTCTCCATCCATGACAGGACAGCTCTGCTATACAATTCTATTAGGAGTGTATGTTGTGATACTCTTGGGGGCTCCATACTGGTTCTCCATCCATGGACAGGACAGCTCTGCTATTACATTCTATAGGAGTGTATGTGTGATACTCTTGGGTTGCTCCATACTGGTTCTCCATCCATGGACAGGACAGCTCTGCTATTACAATTCTATTAGAGTGTATGTTGGTGATACTCTGGTTGGCTCCATACTGTTCCCATCCATGGACAGGACAGCTCTGCATTACAGTTCTATTAGGAGTGTATGTTGGTGATACTCTTGGTTGGCTCTATACTGGTTCTCCATCCATGTAAAACAGCTCTACTATTACAATTCTATAGAATGTATGTTGTGTTCTCTTGGTTGGCTCCATACTGGTTCTCCATTCATGGACAGGACAGCTCTCTTTACAATTCTATTAGGAGTGTATGTTGGGATCTCTTCGTGGCTCCATACTAGTTCTCCATCCTATGAACATGACAGCTCTGCATTAAATTCTATTAGGAGTGTATGTTTTGATTACTCTTGAGTTTGGTCCATACTGGTCTCCATCCATTGACAGGACAGCTCTGCTATTACAATTCTTTAGGAGTGTATGTTGGTTATACTCTTGGGTTGGCTCTATACTGGTCTTATTCCTGGACAGACACTGATATTACAATTCTATTAGGAGTGTATGTTGTTGATACTCTTGGGTTGGCTCTATACTGTTCTCCATCTATGGACAGGACAGCTCTGCTATACAATTCTATTAGGAGTGTATGTTGAGACTCTTGGTTGGCTCCATATGGTTCTCCATCCATGACAGGACAGCTCTGTATTACAATTCTATTAGGAGTGTATGTTGTTGATACTCTTGGGTTGGGGTTCTCCATCCATGGACAGACAGCTCTGATATTACAATCTATTAGGAGTGTATGTTGTTGATACTCTTGGTTGGCTCCACTGGTTCTCCATCTATGGACAGGACAGCCTGTTATTACAATTCTATTAGGAGTGTTTGTTGTTGATACTCTTGGGTTGGCTCTGTACTGTTCTCATCCATGGACAGGACAGCTCTGCTATTACAATTCTATTAGGAGTGTATGTTGGTGATACTCTTGGGTTGGCTCCATACTGGTTCTCCATCCATGTACAGAACAGCTCTACTATTACAATTCTATAGGAATGTATGTTGGTGATTCTCTTGGGTTGGCTCCATACTGGTTCTCCATTCATGGACAGGACAGCTCTGCTATTACAATTCTATTAGGAGTGTATGTTGTTGATACTTCTTGGGTTGCCTCTGTACTGGTTCTCCATCCATGGACAGGACAGTTCTGCTATTATAGTTCTATTAGGAGTGTATGTTGTTGATACTCTTGGGTTGGCCCACACTGGTATCTCCATCCATGGACAGGACAGCTCTGCTATTGCAATTCTATTAGGAGTGTATGTTGGTGATACTCTTGGGTTGGCTCCATACTGGTTCTCCATCATGGACAGGACAGCTCTGTTATTACAATTCTATTAAGAGTGTATGGTGATACTCTGAGTTGGTCCATACTGGTTCTCCATCCATGGACAGGCAGCTCTGCTATTACAATTCTATTAGTAGTGTATGTTGGTGATACTCTTGGGTTGCTCAATACTGTCTCCATCCATGGACAGGGCAGCTCTGCTATTACAGTTCTATTAGAGTGTATTGTTGATACTCTTGGGTTGGCTCATACTGGTTCTCCATCCATGGACAGACAGCTCTGCTATTAAATTCTATTAAGGTGTAATGTTGACCATACTCTGGGTTGGCTCTGTACTGGTTCTCCATCCAGGACAGGACAGCTCTACTATTACAATTCTATTAGGAGTGTATGTTGTTGATACTCTTGGGTGGCTCCATACTGGTTCTCATCCATGGACAGGGCAGCTCTGCTATTACAGTTCTATTAGGAGTGTATGTTGGTGATACTCTTGAGTTTGGTCCATACTGGTTCTGTTCCATGGGACAGGACAGCTCTGTTATTACAATTCTATTAGGAGTGTATGTTGTTGATACTCATGGGTTTGGTCTATACTGGTTCTCCATCCATGGACAGGACAGCTCTGCTATTACAATTCTATTAAGAGTGTATGTTGGTGATACTCTTGGGTTGGCTCTATACTGTTCTCCATCCATGGACAGGACAGCTCTGCTAGTATAATTCTATTAGGAGTGTATGTTGTGACTCTTGGTTGGCTCAATACTGGTTCTCCATCCATGGACAGGACAGCTCTGTTATTACAATTCTATTAGGAGTGTATGTTGGTGATACTCTTGGGTTGGCTCAATACTGGTTCCCATCCATGACAGGACAGCTCTTTATTACAATTTCTATTAGGAGTGTATGTTGGTGAGACTCTTGGGTTGGCTCCATACTGGTTCTCCATCCATGGACAGGACAGCTCTGCTATTACAATTCCATTAGGAGTGTATGTCGGTGATACTGTTGGGTTGGCTCTGTACTGGTTTTCCATCCATGGACAGGACAGCTCTGCTATTACAATTCTAGGAGTGTATGTTTGATACTCTTGGGTTGGCTCTGTACTGGTTCTCCTCCATGGCAGGACAGCTCTGCTATTACAATTCTGACACTCTTGGGTTGGCTCCATACTAGTTCTCCATCCATGGACAGGACAGCTCTGTTATTACAGTTCTATTAGGAGTGTATGTTGGTGATACTCTTGGGTTGGCTCCATACTGGTTCTCCATGCATGGACAGGACAGCTCTGCTATTACAATTCTATTAGAGTGTATTTGGTGATACTTTGGGTTGCTCTGTACTGTTCTCCATCCATGGACAGGACAGCTCTGTTATTACAATTCTATTAGGAATGTATGTTGGTGATACTCTTGGGTTGGCTCCATATTGTTCTCCATCATGGACAGGGCAGCTCTGCTATTACAATTCTATTAGGAGTGTATGTTGGTGATACTGTTGGGTTGGCTCCATACTCGTTCTCCATCCATGGACAGGACAGCTCTGCTATTACAATTCTATTAGGAATGTATGTTGGTGATACTCTTGGGTTGGCTCCATATTGGTTCTCCATCCATGGACAGCACAATGACTCCGTGTACTAAGCTTGGAGCACATAGGGTGACATGTTCAGATTGGGGGGGGGAAGTATTTACATAACATAAACTGGGATGTGTGGAGACAGTAGGGAGTAACTGAAGGCTTTTTTGAAGGATTTTTTTTTCTGCTGAACTTTGGGCCCACTATGGTATCAGTAGGCCAGTCCAACTGGGCCCACCTACAGATCACGTGAAACTCCAGCTAGGAGGATCGTGACACAAGGACAGGACAGTCCTGTTATTTTTGTTTTCCTGAGATATAGTAATCTAGTAGGATTGTACACATTGTACACTGTTTCTACCATTGGGTTGGTTTCCCTCTCTTACGTATTTGCCTAAGTTGATGTCACCAGTGCTTTGTAGGATAGACTCAACCATAGACTACCACAACGGGTTCCTGCACCAGGCTGTGCTTCTTGTGTTCAGTATCTCCTAAAATGTTGTAGTAGATTATAGTTCTGCATGTTTTTGTGACCTCATTCTTCTTCTTCTGTGAATTCCTCCAGGAGACCTGAGATCCCGATATACGCAAGCTCCTGGTCATCATTTACCTTTCCACCAGTAAATATTTCTCCTGGAACCTGTGTGATTTAAGAATAAAGACAGCCAAAAACTTATAGCCACCTATCACGACTCTGAGAGTGTGAGGCCACCGTATACACAGCGGGGGAATTCTCAAGAAATGGGACTGAGCTGAGATTTCGCTAAGAAACCTGACCAAAGAAGACAGCAATACGTATGAGCTAGTGGTGAACATGATGGTTGTGGCTCAGATACGTCTCGATGTGATTGGTGAGTCCTGATATTGATGACTTCACGTTTCCATCATCTCCTGTCATTCCTTCTCCTACAAGTCCAAAGACCAGGAGAAAACTGATAGAAGTCCTTGTAGTGTCCACCTTGCTTGGATGGTGGTCATGTACTATATGTGTGGACATTGATGTAGTTGTTGATCTGATTTTAATGTTATTTCACCTGTATTTAGGTCACACTAGAAATTTTATTCTGCAATCTGCTTTGCATTTGTAAACCTCGGTGCAGAGTACAAGGAACCCTCCAACCTCCACCCCATCCAGGAATGGACTTTTCTGGTTGGTTCCTTAGGTCAGTGTCCACAGAGTAGTCAGTAATTGGTGGTGTATACTCTCAACAGGATATTAAGCAGAGAGGTGGTGGACAGTGGATATGGGGGTCTGGATAGCAGAGATGATACAAATGTGTTGGATCCTACTCTAGAGCAGTTTGGACTAAGCCTGTTTTTATCGATCAGTGTGAAGACTTCTTAAAGGAACACCGATCAACCTATGGTTAAAGAAGAACTCCCGCAAAATTGTTTATTCCATGTCCTGCTAGAAATGTACATGATGTAATCTGTAGTGAATGTCATTTTCTTACCAGTGTCTGTATTTGTGAGTTATATCTCCCTGATGCTTCTCATCTGTGTCATGTCACCAGCAATCAGACTCACCAGATAACACTGCATCTTATGTGTGGACAGGAAGTCTATTTCTCTATGTATTCCTATGGGAGCCTCACTTTCAGTCTCATAGGAATGAATAGAGAAGTGACTGGCTTCCTGTTCTGGGTCAGTTGGAGGTCAGGGAGTTGGTCACATGACCCAGCTACAATTAGAAGAGAGGGGATAGCTCACAAATACAGTCTCTGATAAGATTACATTCACTACAGATTACATTGTGCACCTTTCTAACAGGTCAGAGAATAAAAAATGTTGCCGGGGTGTTCTACTTTAATCAGCACAGATTATGACTGCACATGTCCCTTTAATATGTCCTGACATGGTCAGCGGACACAGTTGGAGCTATAGACTGACAGTACCACATTGAAAGGAAGAGTTGTGAGGAGCAGGAGCAAAGTGCTGGGCCAAAGGGAGTAAAACTTCAAGCTAGAGAGGACAGATGTGAGAGTTTTTGTGGAGGGCTTACTGTAAAGTAGACAATGCATGAAGAACATGAAGAAATGTGTCACCTCCATCTATGGGTCTAGTGCAGGAGCTTCTTCTGACCATATAACTTCATCTTTCTACAGAACCAGTGAATACGCCAACCCTACGAATAGTCAATAGAGCCATAGATAGCAGCCAATGTCATGTCTACCATCTACAGTGTGGCACCCAGGAAGCAGATCTGCTCAATCTGACATTTCTTAAAAATGGAGAAGAGATTTCTGGGAACATCACCAGGATGGGCAATTCCAGCCTCTTGACTATTGACCTATTGGAGCCTGGGTCTCCGGAGACCTACACCTGTAAAGCATCGAACCCTTTAGGAAACAAGATGTCTTCAGAGATTCAGTTACCATCTACTGGTAAGTCAATGTCACTACAGTGCTAGCTTTGGGTTCTCTTCACATCATGGGGTCTTGGGGCATTGGATCTTCACATAATGAAGTGAATGGGATGTGGTGTCTGTACCTGGTGCCAATTCTTCTCACCGAACAGTCCTAGGTCCACCAAGGAAGGATGTGGTTTACAACCTCCACTATTCCCATTGGCTGGGGGTATACCTTGCTGTGTTGGGACCACTTATAGTAATAGTCTGACCGTGATGATGTCTGTTTCTCTTTCAGGCAATGATAAGTGCAAGAATTCAACATCGAACTCTCCAAACTGGCAGGTCATCATCGGTGTCACCATTGTCGTCGCCATCGTCATCGCCATCACTGGTATCATACTTCACAGGAAATGTAAGTAGACCTTTCCTGCCAGATGCCCCCAGTTTTATGTCTCTAGAGTTCATGGCGAAAAAGACGCCTCAGAACGTTACGCAAGACGTTTACAACCAAATTATAGTAAATTAAGAAAATCTGTAGAACAGGTTGGCCTTAGACATGACTGGACTGGGATGGAGCACCTGGACGATTTGGTGGACGGGCCCAGATAATTTTGTACAAAATATATTTGCCAAGAATCTCTAATTTATTAACAAGCATAGCATTAGCTCCAGAAGACCTCATATCTCTATGGCATTTGTGCTTTATCTGGTCAGCAGTGTGCCGTCGCATTGTATGTATTATTTTATTTGATTATTTTTTTATTTTATTATCTTATTTTTGTAAGTATTTAAATACATGATAAACTATATAAATATGACATTGTTGTACTCGTAACGCCCCGGAGAATGAAAACCACAGGTCAATTTTACCAAATAGTGGACGCTGTAAAATCTGTGATGGGATTGCATTTTTTTTGCCCAGTTCCACCCAATTTTTTTCCAGCCTCCCACTACTTCGGATGAAATATTAAATGGTGACCTTAGAAAGTACAACTTGTCCTGCAAAAAACAAAACAATCTCTCATAAGGTTAGGTGAACAGAAAAATAAAAAAGTTATGGTTCTGTGAAACTAAAACGCAAAAATGGAAGATCACTTGGTAATGAAGTGGTTAATGCGAGTAGATTTGTCATCTCATCAACCTTAGGGCCCTTTCAGACGACTGTGGAGCACGGTCCGGGGCGGTCCGTGAAAACCCGGACCGTGCTCCTTTTGAGGGCAGGAGCGCACGGCATCATTGGTTGCTATGACGCCGTGCACTTCCTGAGGCCGCCGCTGTACAGTGATACACTCTATACGAGCGTGTGCAGTGTATCACTGTACAGCAGCGGCCTTAGAAGAAACACGGTCCGGGTTTTTCACGGACCGTCCCGGACTGTGCTCCACGTTCGTGTGAAAGGGCCCATAATGTCAGACAAGGATAACATGAAACTTTCCTTCTCCCCACAGGGAAACACACAAGTAGAAAGAAGACGAACCCCTGCATATCCCCAAATGTGGAGTCTGCTGACACAACACCTGAGACATCACCTCTGGTCAACAAGAAACCAACTGAAGATGAAGAAAGTCAAGATTCCTCCTGTATTGTACTTGATCCAGAAGAACCTGGAGACGTGACCCTGGGCAATGACCAGCGGGGGCCAACAGCGGAGAATATCCCAAACAGTTCAGATCCAGGTCACGGTGGACAAGAAGATAAATCCCGTGTGGAACTAAAGCCACTTGCCTCGGCTCCTGACGGTGGTCAAGAGGCAATTGGATGATGTACTGTATATAGTTTTCTTAGCGCTAGCATGTGATGATTTCATATATTATATCTGGTTGGTGTCCATGGACCATAGCAGTAGACAATAATTCCATGGAGAACTTCTGTGTGGAAGCCCAAAACTCATAGAAGATAGAAACAGATAGAAGTGCCTACAGACCCGGGACTCAGTGACTGCAAAGCGGACATTGACCCAAGAATTAGTATGGATGAAGGGATGAAGGCAAGTCAAGCTTAGGCTCTGGTCACATGGGTGTCATGGCGTTCGATTATATGGGTGATGATGGATCTTTTCAGCTTCTAACAGATCATGATGGATCTAATTGACTTCAAATAATTCTATTAGGTCCCTACTGACGACGAGTTACATTATTCCAGACATCTGAATCCAAGAGAAACCTGACAGGAAAGAACAGGATTAGGACAAGTCACGTCCATCATAACGGTATAGATGGACACATCGTAAATACTGTATTTCTGACGGATTATCGGAGCTTCCTCCCTCTCTGTCTCAGTATAACCGTTCTGTCCCTAATGAGGACACGCGTCATTTATTGTCATAGACACATAAGAAGACAAGTCTGATTGGTTGTATCCAATGGTTAGGCTGTGCTGGGACTTCCCTGCTGGGAGAGAGGGACACAGAGCTGCTTTATTCCGTCTCTGCACACAAAGCTGTTCACATGGAGCAGAAGTTACTGCTCTTCTTCTTCATGAATTGTCATGGGGCTGACCGCAGATATCCATCACCTACATGTTGCTTATCTTGGGGCAACAGCTCTCGTTCTCAGATCTGTGAATATTAATCTGAGTTGTAGTGGTTGAGTGCTGTTGCTTCGCTCACAGAAGATGACACAATAATAGAAAATTAATATGTCATGGGATTGATACAGAGGTTTGTTAGGCGAGGCAGGGACCGTCGACCAGTTGTAATTTACTTAAATGGTCCAGTATAAATGATTTGTCATCGGCTGATGGCTCAGTGCTCTAGATACTTAGATTTCATTGTATACGATCCTTCTCTGTATAATAATCAATATATAATGTCCTCATATCTATAATAATCATTATATAATACCCTCATACAGTACAATAGCGCTTCTTGTATTACTGTCTAAGCCTCGTTATATAACCTCCTTCCTTGTCTTACGGATCTTATAATCACTGCTAGATATTATATTCTACTGTAACATAATAAAGTGGATCTCATTGTGTCTCGTGTCTTCTGTCTTCCATGTGACTAGGAGCATGCACGTTATTATTGTCTCCTATGTGGAGGAAGAAACGAATAAGAAGCCCCTAAAAACCCATCAAATAGTTGCCCATACCAGTCCTGGAACTGGGGAGTGACTGTTCTGGTCATGTTCGCACAGCTGATTTTCGGTGCAGATTTTGGCCTGTATTCCACACTGAAATCCACATGTATTCTGCCTCACATTCTTTTCGGTAGGGAACCACGTCATAGTTCACACACAAATGTGAATTTGAAATCCATATCATGATATAAGAAGGTATGGACATGTATCAGTAGTAACGTCACAGCAAGTGGCTGGTCATCTACAGATGTAGCACTGTTAATAATGACTTGCTAAACCCGTTAACCAGACGTGATAACTAAGTCTCCAGTGTTAATCAATACAGGGAACCCCCCCTTTTGGTGGGATAACTAAAAGTGTTATCTCCCCTTAAGTCATGTTAACCAATGCTACATCTGTAACTGGCTTTATCAGAATAACTTGTACAACAAATCTCCACCATTAAATACTGGTGACTCATGCTTCAGTCAGCCTCATCAGTTTATCATAATCACTACAAGGTCAAGGACTTCGTAGAGGTAAGGTGTTGATAGCGTTTGTGAGATGTTTGATTAAACTTCCTCGGGAGAGATATTAGAACAGCATGGTAAGTGGCAGACAATATATGTCACACCCCTCTAAAAGGTCTTAGACCTAGACCTTATAAACAGATTAGGCTGACTGAAGCATGAGTCACCAGTATTTAATGGTGGAGGTTTTTTGTACAAGTTACTGCTACTCAGAAAACCAGTTGGATGACTAGTGAAGTGTCTTCAAGGGAAAGGAGCAAAATAAAAGTCCGGTTGGTTTGACCTAATACTACTGATATACCATGACCTGGATGAACGAGAACCTTCACACATGACTTGACATGTCTTGCTGAAATTTCCATGTGGAGATTGAAAGGGGTGAATCAGCGGGTGGATGTGTGACAGTGCACGTTGTAAATCCACGGCCGAGGTCCAAGGCTCAGTTTAAGATTTCTGCCACAGACCTGAAATGTGAACATACTCCAAGAGCTCATCTCTGGTTACAGAAAGGTCGAAGGCCAGTAGAAGTTTCTGTCCATATGTAATCAGAACATACAGACACCACAGATCTAGAAAACGAGTCAGAAGATCATGTAATCACAGCATTCTCTATTCCTAGAACTTTGTCTTTATGTCATACGTGTAATAGGTGACAGTCACGTCTGCCAGTCTTCCGAATGGATCTGACACCGGCTTGGATTTCGTTTTCCTAAAGCCCATCTTCAGGTAGAGCTTATGAGCAGCGTGTTGTATGGTCGAGGTATTTAAAGTCACATGGTCATATCCACGTTGACGGGCATAGTCAATGACGTGTGTGCAGAGTCTTCTAGCAATCCCTTTGTGCCGATGCTCCTTGGCCACAGACAGTCGTCTAAGTTCCACTTCATGAGGAGATCCTTGGACAGGTCGGACACCCACCATACCAACAACCCGACCATTAACTTCTGCCACAAAAAAGCAGGAGTTCTGCCCAGACATGTAGGACTCTTCTATGTTCTGTAAGTCCAACTTGTGGGCCTTCTTTATAATCTTCTGAAAGACGAATACAAGGAGCAGACGAGCTCCGGCCAAAAGCCACCACACCCAACGGACACAAGGAAAGACCTGAGGACCAAGTACAAGGTGACGAAAAAACAAGGATAATAGCTCTGACCTGACCAGCCTCAGCAGATACATTCGGGTACGGGGATAGTCCATTATCCCCCGGGCAATATCTC
>ONZH01030379.1:0-56614 GCA_900303285.1 Rhinella marina | reverse complement strand
CTGTTTTTTTTTTTTCTTTTCTGATGTGAATGCACCCTTAGCGAGATTACGGCACTTTAACTGTGTGATGTCAGTGGAGCGGGGAGGGGAGTTGGAGGATGTGGAGCAGTGCTGGGCTCCTTCACAATGGGTGGTGCTTGGCTTCTGAAACTCTGGTAACAGCCCCTTGGGCTCCTTACAGACCTAATAGCATATTTACAAAATACTTTTTTCTAACTAATCAAAAGCATCCCTAGCTATAAACTTTATTTTATTGCTGTATGGAGATCCATCTCTGTACAGCAATAAAATATATGGCTCCAGCACCGAAGTATTGCGGGACTTCAGTGAATATCTTTGGCTGTTGATTTTTAAACTTAAAAACCATTTTGAAACTTGGATCCCAAGTTGACTTCATATCCAAGTTTTAAAATGATTTTCAAGTTTTAAATTTTAAAAATCAAAGCCCGAAGTTATTCACCGAAGTCCCGCGAGACTTCAGTGATGATAAATTTCCACCACATCGTAGCCCATATATTTGAATACTGTACGGAGAGGAATCTCTGTACAGCATTCAAACGAACTTTTGAATGAATCGACTTCGGATCTTGGATTCGAAGCTCGATTCAGTCAACACTAGTAGGCGTAGAGAAAAATGTTGGAATTATATAATAATAAATAAATAAACGACCAAATATATTTCAGACGTTGTAACTAATGGAATTGAAACACTAATTCTTCACATGATAATTCCCAGGTATTAGCAGAAGGGATTTACTTGGTTTACTGTCACATTTCTTGGACACCATAAATTAATCGCTATCTCAATAAATATTAGAAAGTAATTAGCAGCAGGTTTCATTTTCTGAAGCATTTACCAGACATGAATTGACTTCTTTCGTGTTTTTTCTTTAATCCCTCCCAAGTAAATTATATAAGAAAGGAAGAATGTGACATTGATTTCTTCTTTAATAAATATATACATATATGATATTTTGTATCCAATATATATATATTTTTTTTGAGTTAGTTAAATCACTTAAAGGGCTTTATCTATTTTTTATTAGTAGTAGCAACTCTAAGCAGTCTCTGGCAGTTAATAGGAGTTTGAAGGAAGTCAATCATCAGGAAAGGCACCATACATGTGCTTTCTCTTAGCAATACGTTGCTTCTTCTGGAGAAAAAATACTGTTACTCCATATGCCAATGACTATTTAAGTGCACTGAGGGTAGGTACCTTTGCTCCTCCTATGTCCTCTGCCAGCCCCTCCTCTCCTTATTGATTGACAAGGCTAGGCAAGATGGCTATACAGGACCCTGGCTCAAGAAGGCAATAGAGGTCCTGGTTAGAGGCAGGAGAAGCAAGGGTGCACAGTGTGACATGGACTTGCCATCGGTGCACTTAACTGCTCATTTACATAGAAATTAAAAGGGTTTTTTCTCCAGACAAAACAGCAACAGATCCCCAAGTGAAAGGTATCATTACATTCAGCTGAGCTAGCCTGATAAGATGATCCTGTACACTGCTAACTGTGACACCCAAAAAAAAGCCAAACCAAGTCAAACCTAACCAAAGAAAAGCTACACTCAGCTGGTGCCTTTGCCCCTTTTTTTTCCAGCCTCAACACATGGACCCCCTCTGATCAAAATATCTTACATGTTACTATGTCAAAAAGTTTTCTGAAAGTTTGGTGCACTTGACTAGAATTATGTCATAAATTCACATGGAGTTCATGAAAATGGCAAAATTATTTATTATGAGTTTTGAATACTTTTTAGGTTTGCCCTGACTAAGAGGCTAAGAGCACCATTTTTGGCAGAAAATATTCCTATACATGTATGCTGGCCTAAAGTTACATAATTTCTTTACAAAAAGGGACATCTTCTCACCTTCACTTATAGTGATTACACATTGTTTCAAGTCAGTGGTTTTGCAGCAGCCAGCCAATATTGTCCTTCTCATGGCCTCCTAGGGTCAGTACTCAATTTTAGGTTTCAAAGGTGAATCACTTCTCCTTCAGAACACAAGGACTTATGAGATAGCTTAACATGTGTAGCCAGTGTACCCAATTGATCTGGCCATGTATGTCATGTTCAATTTAGTGCAATTTTTTAGAGCCATTTTTTATTAGACAATCGAAGCATCACATGACAGCACTGATAAATCTACTCCAATGTACAGAAAAGAAAATCACACGGATGATAAGGACAAGAATCTAACTTATATTACCATAAGACAGAAAGTCACAATCTAGAAACAGCACAAAATATTATAGACATTTACCTGTCTTAAGGCTCGTTCACATCACTGTTCAGCCCTTCCGTTCTCCTGCTCCGTTAGAGGACCAGGAAAATGGAAAGGATGGATTCGGGACATAACTGAGCTGAATGGAGCCTACAGACCCCATAGACTATAATGGGGTCGTTAGGTTTCTGCCCAGAGGAAGATTTTTGAAGCAGAGACAAAAGTCCTGCATGAACAACTTGTCTTCGCTCCAAAAATCATCTTCTGAGCGGAAACCTAACGGACCCCATTATAGTCTATGGGGCCCGTGTGCTCCGTTCGGCTCAGTTATGTGCCGAATCCATCCTTTCCGTTCTCCTGCTCCTAAATGGAGCCTGAGAATGGAAGGGCTGAACGGTGATGTGAACGAGCTTAAC
Organism: Rhinella marina; assembly: GCA_900303285.1. Taxonomy (NCBI): domain Eukaryota; kingdom Metazoa; phylum Chordata; class Amphibia; order Anura; family Bufonidae; genus Rhinella; species Rhinella marina. The sequence goes on along the minus strand of ONZH01030379.1, from coordinate 53,974 downwards.
ACATAAAAAAGGGGGTAAGGATTTATTATGAAGGGAATGTTTAAAGTTGTTTTTGCAGGACTCTGCATTGCCATGATTTGTGCCAAATGTATCAAGTTTTGCACAATGGGGAAATTTAGGAACACCTGCACATAATTCTGGCTTCATAAAGATGAAACATTTGAATCTTTTTGGTTTAGGTTCACAAAATTGTATTACATCAATAAACAAATCGGGCAAAGTAGAGCACAAACTACTCGGGCAAGCCTACCAATTTATGAAAACCAAAAGAAGCAACACTGGGAATCAGAGGTCGCGCTACGTTTTTTTCAGAAGAGTAAAAATACTCCTCTGACCATTTTTGAGGAGTATTTTTACCCGAGGAGGAATACGAAATTTGCGGTAATTAAAATACATACTGCACAGGCCTGCACTTGCTCACATCTGTGTTGGAGGCTGCATTTGGAGCCTCTGTTGCAGATTCTGTTGAAAGACCAGACAAAAAAGCCTTGTATGCAGGGGTTTTTTGTCTGGTAAAAAGACAGATCGCAAATGGAAACTGAACGGGTCCCATTGTAGTCGGTGGAGTCTGTTCAGCTTCCTGTGGGGTGACAGAAGGAGGGGGAGCAGGGCCACTAGAGGGGCGACGGGGGAGCAGGGCAAAGGGGCGACAGGGGGAGCAGGGCACTAGAGGGGCGACAGGGGGAGCAGGGCCACTAGAGGGGCGACAGGGGGAGCAGGGCCACTAGAGGGGCGACAGGGGGAGCAGGGCCACTAGAGGGGCGACAGGGGGAGCAGGGCCACTAGAGGGGCGACAGGGGAGCAGGGCCACTAGAGGGGCGACAGGGGGAGCAGGGCCACTAGAGGGGCGACAGGGGGAGCAGGGCCACTAGAGGGGCGGCAGGGGGAGCAGGGCCACTAGAGGGGCGGCAGGGGGAGCAGGGCCACTAGAGGGGCGGCAGGGGGAGCAGGGCCACTAGAGGGGCGGCAGGGGGAGCAGGGCCACTAGTGGGGCGGCAGGGGGAGCAGGGCCACTAGTGGGGCGGCAGGGGGAGCAGGGCCACTAGAGGGGCGGCAGGGGGAGGCAGGGCCACTAGAGGGGCGGCAGGGGGAGCAGGGCCACTAGAGGGCGGCAGGGGGAGCAGGGCCACTAGAGGGCGGCAGGGGGAGCAGGGCCACTAGAGGGCGCAGGGGGAGCAGGGCCACTAGAGGGGCGGCAGGGGGAGCAGGGACACTAGAGGGGCGACAGGGGGAGCAGGGCCACTAGAGGGGCGGCAGGGGGAGCAGGGCCACTAGAGGGGCGGCAGGGGGAGCAGGGCCACTAGAGGGGCGGCAGGGGGAGCAGGGCCACTAGAGGGCGACAGGGGGAGCAGGGCCACTAGAGGGGTGACAGGGGGAGCAGGGCCACTAGAGGGGCGACAGGGGGAGCAGGGCCACTAGAGGGGCGACAGGGGGAGCAGGGCCACTAGAGGGGCGACAGGGGGAGCAGGGCCACTAGAAGGGGAGAGCTGGGTTATTAGTGGGGTGACAGGAGGAGGGGGGGCAAAGAACTGGGAGACTGGACAAACCATGGTTGGGGGAGGGGGAAAATCACTAACCTGAAGATGGACAGCTTTTGCACTGCCACAACTCTCCCATCCCTCACCACCTGGGGGACACAGGCCGGAGGCAGCTCTTCTTCCAGGGCAACAGTGACATAAGTCGGCGGCCCTTTACCTCTCCAGCCGCACTGTTTTGTTCCCCAGGGTCCATGTTCTGCGCGCTCTCCTTCCAGCCCCGGGAGCAGGCCCCTCCTCCTTCCAGCTCCCGCCGGCTTCCTCTGCCTCACGCGATCTGTATTTCTCTGGTGCACCAATAACAAAGCTCCTTGCTGTAAGGAGCTTTGTTATTGGTTATTTCAGGCACAGGCAGTATTGCTGTGCTGCCTGTGCCGTTCACTGCGCTCACTGCGCTGATGAAAAACTGGGAAAAGTCTAAGGCGTAGTAGTACGCCTTAGACTTTTTTCAGGGAGTAAAATTGCCTAAAAACGCGTCTATGACGCATTTTTATGCGTTATTGCGACCTCTGCTGGGAATTATATAAATCAATTAATCTTTATTCCATAGTTATAACAATCATAATAAAATCACATAATTAAAAAAAGATTTGAACTGTGGTGGTACATAGAATCCACAAGGCCTATAGCCAAAGCAGAGGACATGTACGGATGGATAAATTAGTATAATTAATATTTAATGCCTGGTGCATATACCTGGCAGAGTAGTATAAAACTAGAGCTTTATTAGCTATGTCTCTAGTTTTATACTACTCTGCCAGGTATATGCACTAGATATTAAATATTAATTATACTTTTTTATCTGTCCGTGCATGTCCCCTGCTTTGGCTATAGGCCTTGTGTATTCTTTGTATCACCATAGATCAAATCTTTTTTAATTATGTGATTTTATTATGATTGTTATAACAATGGAATAAAGATTAATTGATTTATATAATTCCCGTTGTTGTTTCTTTTGCTTTTCACAAAATTGTTGCAAGATTATCAACTGTGAATTTTGCACATAAATTGTCACAATCTTACTGAAGTAAAGGTATTATTTCCAGAATGAAGTGTTAGTGTGCAACATTTCTTTAATTTGGAGCAAATAAAAGCAGGTAAGAATCAAAACTGACTTCAAAATTTCAAGCCAATGTTTTATGAATTTGGTGCATTTCTGGTTGGACTACAGGGAAACTGATTCTTTCTACCAGGCTTTCCCATAGATCACCCATTGTTGGATAATTTAACATCAAGAGTACCTGTAATCAGCTTAGAATTGAAAAAAAGAAGGATGGATCAAAGCAGACAAGCCTATAGTATAGCATGCCTTTAAAGAGTTTGCCCCATTACAGATAACCCCTAACATATGGGAACTACTGTGATAATTAGCTGACTGTGATGGACTTGGCTCCACTATCAAATGTGTGATTTTCTGGATTAATCTGGGACCATCCAATATAATGTCCATAGGCTATATTAAAGGGGTTGTGCATTGGTTTAATATTGAAGACCTGTCCTTAGGATCGATCATCAATATTAGATCGGCAGGTATCTGACTGCCGGTACCCCTGCTGATCAGCTGTTTCAACAGGTAGCGGTGCTCATGCGAATGCTACCTCCTCTTCAATATTACTTGTATATTATGTTTCTTTTCGAGACAATGCAGTGTAATTACAGTTGCTCACCCCATTTATTTGAAAGGGACTGAGCAGTGTAATTACACTGTGCCACCTCTACAAAAGAGACAAGGTGCAGGTAGACTTTGAAGAGGATGTATTGCTTGCACGAGTACCACTACCTCCTCAAACTGCTGATTGACAGGGGTGCCGTGAGTCAGACCCCACCGATCTGATATTGATAGATGAATATTAAACCACTGAGCAACCCTAAAGCATGTGAGCAGGGGTTATCCTCATGGGACAACCCCTTTATGATGAGTAGTCAATCTTGGTGCAGTACCTACTTAAGCAGTGCCATACAAGCTGTTCTGCATAATTTTCTAGGTGTCTCCAACCTGTGGTGGCACAATGAGAAAAGTTATCTGTACGGCTTCTCCCCACCATGCTCAGCTTGATTGAGAGGTCTCTATCAATACGCAAACAGTGAGAGACCTGTCAGTGAAGCTGAGCAAGGCGGGGAAAAGCTGCATGGCTGACTTGTCTCCTTGTGATCTGGCCTCTTCTACTCATAGCACAGACTCTTCTCCCTGTGCTTGTAGCATGTCAGAGTAAGGGCTAATTCACACAACCATATAAATGAGTCCACATCCGTTCCACAATTTTGCAGAACGGGTGCGGACCCATTCATCTGTTGTTATGTTCAGTGACCCAGCAAAAAATATAGAGCATGTCCTATCTACAAGCGTGAACAAGAATAGGCATTTCTACAATGGGCCACTGTGTTTTGCAAATCCACAGAATCTTGTGCATCAGTTAGGGCTCATGCGCACAAGAGTGTGTGCCCCATGCCCATATTGTGGACCGCAAACAGCTAGTCCCAAATATATGGACACCAGCCATGTAAGCTCCATATCATGGATGTGTACACATTAACTTGAGTGGGTCTGCAATCTTCAATATACAAAGCGGGGCGGATGCATGGATTAGAAGCTTACAGACATACTATGAAGCGCTTCAGTGGGATTTTGGTCTCATTCTCTGCAAAGAGAAAAAATAAAACGTCAGATTTTTTTGCAGTGCGGACCGTCACTTATGGATCACGGACCCATATGGACTGTACCCATGCATTGCAGACCACTATTTGTGGTCCACAGCATGGGCATGGGTCACACACGCTCGTGTGCATGAGCCTTTTTGCACAGAATTGAATTCTTTACATAATCCTTTAAAAAAACAAACGGATCCTATCACACATTCGGCATCTGTTTGAGCCATTTCTGTCTGAAATATGTTTTTTTTTCGATGGAAAAAAGTCCTGCACTGTGGCTCTCCATCTAAAAAAAGGGTCTCAGGTGGAAATGGCTCAAATGGACGCTGAATGTGCAACAGGATCTGTTTTTTTTTTTTTTTTTACAGGATCCTTTTTTTCTGTTCTTCTGACAGATCAGAAGAACGGAAAAAGAAACAGCTATGAACTCTCTCTAAAACATAGCTCTCTGGAGCTTCATTACAGACTTTGGACATCATGAGATGGATGGTAGGTTCCCTGCTTCTCATATCTTTTGGCTGCTAACATGGGAAATGTATGAGAATAGATGAAAGACATTGAACCCTCTAAATTAATGGCAACAGAATAAATATAATGCTTACAAGAAACAAACTTGTCACCTAACTTCTTGGCTGGTGTCTAATTTTATGTTTAATGCATTCAAATGACAGATGGTGTAGAACCAACAGGAGTCAGCAGGAGCTAGCAGCCAGCACATCCAGAAATCTGTGGGATACTTGATCTGCTATGATGTCTAATATAATTTATGAGGAACGATCTAGTGCACTCATAAACAATAAAACCTTAATACATGGCTACATGTCCTTCATGCTTCGAGATTTCCAAGATAAGCAGCGCTAGATGACCAGCTTTGCAAATTAAAATTAGCGTTATTCTTATTTCACTCATCTTGGATTATCTTGAGCGAAGAGGAAAGGTAAGGATTAGCATATCTATATTTACAAAAGAACCCGGCTGTCTTTGAGTTTCAGGATAGCAGAAGGTTTACAAATACTTTGAGGTTATGTTCACACAAAATCAGCTATCAAAACTAATAAGCCTTGTAAATCCCGATAATGTCCACATGAAGGTATTGAAATGGTGCACATCCTGCATGATGTTCTACACCATGAAGGGCCATGTATTCCTACCCATCACTGACAAGAGATACCACTAGACTAGGAGCATCATGAGCATCGCTGCTGTGGTGACTCAGCGCACTGCATATTAGGAGTGTTAATCCTGTCCAGCATGTCCATTGGTAAGACTGCTATCTATGCTTACTATATACCCAATGTTGACAATACTCATTGATATTTTACAAATTTGACATTATCGGGCAGATTTACCAATCCTGTAGATAACGTGATCTTAGTAAGGCTCTCTAGACCTGCACCAGATTTATCACAGGGGCTTAGGATGGATGCTAAATGTGGGTAGACACTCTTGACCAATTCTACATCAACTATTGGTTGGCTTAGATTGAGATAGAATTTTACACCAAAAATTTTGGTCATGCTCACTTTCTCACCAACCTACAGTATGCCCTAGTATGCAAATACATTTGAAATGTTTTCAATTTATACTGTATCTACCAAATTGTGCCACTTTTTGGTGCAATTTACCCCAAAATCTAGGTGCACACACAAACACAGTGGCGTAGCTATCGGGGAAGCAGAGGAAGCAACTGCTTCGGGCCCGAGCTCAGTAGGGACCCGGGAGCAGTAGTAGAGTTGTGGCCAGCAGGGCCATATTTTAATGTTTTTCATTTATTTTATATTTCCTCTGTCTCCCTGTCTAAGGGGAGCTGGGGGCTGTAGGAGAGAGAGGGATTCACCTACCTCTCCTCTGCGCTGCTGCACTCTGTTATCTGATTGGTGGAACAGCAGAGAGTGGAAGCTGTTTCTCCACCAATCATTTCCACTGACAAACAGGGCCCGCTCCCACACCGCAAGAAGCACCATGTGGACCTTGGATGTGACTGACTGTCCACCCACCCAGCCAGCTGACAGCCAAGAAACTGGAGCAACCATGAGCAGCAGCGCTGTCTCAGCCCTCTGTGCACTGCTGCAGCCTGCTGATCTCCTGCTTAGGACTCACTGCCATCCTAATCAAAAATGGTGGGTCTGTGCCCCCCTGCCCTGTACTGTGCCCCCTGCCCTGTACTGTTCCTCCTTGCCCTGTACTGTGCCCCCCTGCCCTGTACTGTGCCCCCTGACCTGTACTGTGCCAGCTTCTCTGTACTGTGCCCCCTGCCCTGTGCCCCCTGCCCTGTACTGTGCCCCCTAACCTGTACTGTGCACACTATGCTGTACTGTGCTCCCTGCCCTGTACTGGGCCTACTTCTGTGTATTTGTCCACCACCCTGTACTGTGCCCCCTGCCCTGTGTCCTATTCCCTACACTATGCCCCATTATAATACCATGTAGGAGGCATATTACATGAGTATAAGGAGATAACCCTGTACTGTGCCTACTAACCTGTACTATGCCCTCTTATACCCTGTATTGTGCCCCCTTACCACAACCTGTACAGTGCTCCTAGACATAGTGCCCCCTTATACTCTGTTATCCAGTCACTGTATGACGGTGTTATCCAGTGAGAGTATGGTGGTGTTATCCGGCCATTGTATGGTGCTGTCATCCAGTCACTGTATGGTGGTTATTCAGTCACTGTATGGTGGTTATCCAGTCACTGTATGGTGGTTATTAATTCACTGTATGGTGGTTATCCAGTCACTGTATGGCAGTTGTTCAGTCACTGTATAGTGGTGTTATCCAGTCATGATATGGGGCTATGACGTTGTTTGTTATCAAGTCATGGTATGAGCTGTTATTAGTCTCTGTATGTAGGTAATATATAGTCACTAAATGTATTATTATTCAGGGGTAGGACTAATATCTTTACAGTGTATTTTGTAGATTCCAGTACATGATACTGTGGAGTCCTCAATAGAGTAAATGAGCCTTGTAGAACACAGTCCTCACCACTTATCACCAGGACTAGGCTTCTTTACTATAGCATCAAGCACATGGCAGCCTCCCTTCTCTGTCACGCCACTTCGCTGTTTACTAGTGCATGGCAGTTGGCACTATTATGGCACACTAAGGCTGGGTTGACATCATGTTTTGCCATCCGTCTAACATATACATTAACGGCTTCCTCAATCTGATACCATACAGTGGCATCCGTTGCCATAGAGTCCCGTTGTAAAAAAAAAAAAATTATACGTTAACATATACTTTTTTTTTAAATGACTTTGCAGGATTCAAAAGGGTGGTGTGCTAAGCTTTGATATTCTTTTTTTTTCAAACAAATATGTCAAACGGATGGCAAAAAACATAATGTAAAACCACCCTTACATATGCAAACATGCGATGACAGGATAGTCATGGAGGTCCAGTAATATCCGCATTTAGCTTTGGCTGACTCTTTCAGTTCCCACACATGTTATTCAGTACGGTTTCAGCTTCAGAGATTTGAGCACTCACTGACACGTCGTTTGTGATACACCAACTTGCTGAGACAGTCTTCGAGTTGATGTTTGGGGGCTACTTGCAATCTGCTGCTAAATTTCATGCACAACTTCAGCCTTCTTGATCCATGGAGACCACAGTTTCTTCATGTGTGCAACAGAGGCAGTTTGATACCATTTCCGAACCAGGCTCTGAATACAATGTTTAGCTGGTGGTTTTGTCCCTGGGTACTTGTCGGCAAAGGTCTATTGCTTTTCCTTAATTGATATGCTTCACACATAGCCTTCCACAATCACTATTCACTGTTCCAGGGAGAACACCATCTTTCTGACTAATAGACCACTTTTATCCAAATAAATAATAAATCAGTCTTAGTTGCCCATAGCAACCTATCATAGCTCAGCTTTCAGTTCCTGAGGGCTCTGAAAAAATAAAGGCTGAGCTCTGATTGGTTGCTATGGAGAACTAAGACTGGAGATATTGGAGGTGGACTACTTTTTTATGGGCCTCCCTGTAGTTCTGGGACATGAAAGCCACATTTTATTTATTTTACTTATATAGCGCTGACATATTCTGCAGCAATTTACAGACACTATTATAACTTCCCTGGTGGGGCTCACAGTCTAAGTTCAATAAGTCTTTGGAATTCCACGCAGGCATTGTCCTTGGTCGGGTTACAACCTAGTTTGGGAGGAATACATCTATTCTGAGTAAATGCCTCATTCTAATTCGAGGGAGTCCGTCCCATCAAAGAAGTAATTTGGGAACTTGCAAGATAACTTAATATTATCATCTGGCAACAAGATAGAAGTCTAATCCCAATTTTGTACAGCCTGCAGCATAACCCTTTCCTATTATGCTATGGGAAACTGTTATTTCACACCAAGTTATGTTGTTACCTTGTTAAAGAAAAAAGGTTACCTTACAAGATAAAATGAAAGAACATTTCTGAACTACATGTGTCCTTTATAATTACTTATTCTTTCTTTGAAACTATCTGAGAACTTCCTTGATTTGTTCCTTCCCGAAAGTCGATGATGTTAAATTCATTGGCAGGTGCATGTCTACCTCCTTGGCATATTTTATAGATTACAGTAAGGGGAATGCTTCAGTTCATTTTAGATTGATGTAGCATTAGTCTTTTAAACAGACTGGAAACCTACGCTGTTCTCTACGATACACATGTTCCTGCTCTCTGTATTTTATACATTTTCTCGAAAAGCAAGCTTTTCTAAAATCATTTACATCTGTTCACTCTTTACTTTCATCTTCAGCTTCTTACACTAGTGTATTCTCTTACAAGAGAAATGTCAGCAAGTTTAATGTTATTTAAGGTATTGGGGTCAGCTGAGACTATGACTTGCATAGCAGATCTATTGGTTCTGAGTGAAGACGTTTTTAGCGGTTCAAAAAGGAATAACGATAATTGAAAAGTAGTAAACAGCGGAAAATAGAATTAGGAAAAGTATTTTTTAAGATTATAGGAAGCAGTGGATACAAAGCCTAATGATTTTCATGCGCATCCACTGATGTCATACATTAATTCATAGAGTATGAGGAATGACAAGGTGTAAACATTAAGATCTTATCTCGTGGATCAAAATATCCAGAGATATGTGACTCAACATGAGCAGCTCTCTAATCACTTCATTACTGGAGTGTTTACCCCTCTTCCTTACCAGGCTAATTTTTTAGTTTTAGCAATGGAACTATCTAACTGCAAACAATTAATTTCTGAGCCGACCTAGCTATATTTGTTATACGTTCTTTTGTGCCATTAGATGACAGATATAATACATTTTTTTAATATTTAAGGGAAAACTGAAAATTATGAAAAACAAATGATATATTTCCTTTCTTATCAAATGTTTATCTATTGCTACAAAAAATTTCAAGACAAAGCATTTCTAAAACCATTGCCATAGGTTTGTACTGGGAAAATGGAGGCTACTTGTGTAATCTACTGGCGGGGCTTCCTGCTTATTTTTCTATTGCTGGATCTCTTGCACTGTACAGCCAAAACTGAGGTTAAACAGTGCCAAAACATTAGAAACTCCTTTGAGGTTACTTTTTCATGTTGATCCCATAAGGAATTCATCTTGGTGAAATGTGGACATTTTAAGCTTTTGGCTTTTTTTTTAATGTATTTATTTTTATAATTTATATTTTAAACCAGTATAGCATTGCTCATAAAAAATATATTTTTATTTTATTTATTTTTTTATAAAAGGAAAAGGGGAAAATGTGTGTATGTGTTTGTACATAGTCCACTATATTATTGCTAAAACTAATCACTATAGCTATAATGTTATAATTTTTTTTATTTTAAATCACCTTTTATTCATTTTTTATTCATTTTTTTAATTATTTGTTACTTTTTATTATTTATTTTTATTAATGGAAAAGTTAATTAACTCCTTCCTGCCGCAATCAGAACAGGAAGGGATTTATTCACAGATTGCATGTTCACAGTTAATTTTTACAGCCAGCAGCCCTGTCAGCTTTTTCATTGTGATGGATCAATTTAACAACATGTTATAGCTATACCATGTGGGGAGATCTCTTTGGCTAGTCTCCGGGAGACTTACTGTGACCGCATGTCTAAAGACAGCGTGAACACAGAGATCTACACTGCCACGGGGCACTGGCAGATCATAATGTAAATCAATGCTTTTATAGTCTGGTTACAGAAAATAGTTTACCGCCATGATGTATATACCTGTAATCAGTAAGCAAGAAGTTAATATAATAACTAGAGATGAGTGAATTTCTTGAAATTCTTTTTGAGTATAATTCTAACAATCCGATTCACGTGTAAATAAATTTGTGCCTTAATTACCCTGAAAAGTCATGTATGACACTCTACGGTCGCTTAGGACTGTATTTAAACGGTCAAGGCAGCATTAGTAATGTCAAAATGACAGTGACATACATGACTATAGGTAAACGCAAGCACTGTCAGATAAATGTAGATTTAGATTTAAATTAAAGCATAGTTCACAAATGATTCCTTTTTGATGGCAATTACCTTCTAATCTGTCTTCTGACCTATTAAATGGTGGCTGCTATTTTAAAAGACTCATTGAAATTGAATCAGAAAAGATCCACATTTTGGGGAACTTCAACATGAATTTAATTAGTTCAAAATTGATTTGCTCATCCCTAATAATAACTCAGTTTCTTCATACTCTCTCACAAGATACCTATTCTATATGTGTCTATATGTGGCTACCTAATCAGTGTTTTTTTAATTGTGTTTTACTAACCCGTCATGATATTGTATAGAGTTTCATGAGAGCTTGAGAGTCCTTAACCTTAACTGCAGTTACTATTGGTCATAACATTTAAGGGATTTAAAGGTCTGGATCAGATTTATTGCAGATCCCAGCTATTGCAGCAGAGTTTTAGCTCTAATATATAGCTGACAACTGCTGGGAGTGTAAGCACTGAACTGCATACATATGGCAGATGATGCCAAGGGAATAATGACTGATGACTGATTTAATCAAAGATAGATATAGAAATGTTGACTATGTTGTTGAGTATTATTAATATAGATTCTATGTTCTATGTATCTCATCTTGCGAAAATTGTTCACTGTCAATAACCGGAACACAGGATTTGATCAGGATTAATGGTGTCCTCAATGCTTAGGAATACAGGCAGATATTTAATCATCGTGCAATACCATAAGTGAGGAGTGTAATTGGCTTCAAATTTATACTGCTGCAGGACAATGCCACAAGCATGAAGCCAATGTCATTGAAGAACTATCTTCAACATATAGAAGACCAAGGAGTCCTGGACATGATGTTATGGCTGTTATGTGTTGAGCGAATCAAAGTCAATTTGATTTGTCAGAAAGCCAAATTTCCTCGCTCTTCGTGGTAACAAATCTATTTTTACTGAAATGGCGGTAAAAAAGCATAACCACCTCATCTATTTGCTCATGGACAGGTCGTTGCAGCCAACTTGGTTGATATGTAACCCGTCCAGTGTGATGATGTCATCTTCTCTTCAATCAAGATAGCTGCGATGACCTCTCCACGAGCAAATGGATAAGGTGAATATGTTTTTGTTTTGCTTTAACCCTGATTAACTCCTGAAAGGCCTCAATTTTAATGTCAGATGCCTCAATCAGAAATGAACGTGGCATCTGAGGGGTTCAATGATGGGGGGGCACATTCGCTGTTCCCCATCATTGCGCCTGCTACATACAATGGAATATGATTTCTGACAAAATCATTTGTAGCAAATCAAATTTCTTTGTGTAATTCTGCGAAGCAACCAAATCAAATTTTTGATAAATTTGCTCATCTCTAGTTATGGCCTCCATAGAGCCCGGATCTCAACATCAACGAGTCTGTCTGGGATAAGATGAAGAGACAGAAGGATTTGACCAAGCCAATATTCACAAAAGATCTGTGGTTAGCTTTTCAAGATGTTTGGAACAACCTCCCTGCTAAGTTCCTTCAAAAACTAATTGAAAGTGTACCTTGAAGCCAAAGGTTTTAGATTTTCTTTTTGTTTGGTTCACTTTGCACTTTGTTAGTTGATAAAAAAAAACCCATTAACACTATCTTTTAAAATCATTCTTAATTTCAGCATTTTCCCACATTTTCTTAATGTTTGCACAGTTCTGTATGTATCATACCTTCACATGTATATTGCAATACTGCTCCCTTAAAATGCTCTATTCATTAAATATGCAAAATAACCATGGAGCACCAGGTATGTAAAAGCCAGATATCCCTCAAAGAAAGGAAAACCAAGCAAAGATGTGTCCCCATTACAGAGATCACCAAATCAGCGAAGTGACGGCGCATGCGCACAAGGATGGAAGCGCTTGCAGTGTTCGGCACTGCAAGCGCTAATGCGCACGCGCCGGCGCGATCGGACTGCGCAGGCGCGGGCCCCGGTGCTCCGAAGGCTCATTAGCATAATGTTTTAACTTCATTTTTCAGCACAACCGCTGCGCTATACTCTGCAATAAAGGTATGTGAGAAATGTACAAGTTAAGGGGTTTTAACCTATGTATTAAAATACATAGGTTAAAACCTGGTGACAGAGCCTCTTTAAATAAGGCGCCACAGTGTTTTTGTAGCTGTTTTCCCTTAGATCAGCTATTGTTTTGTTTGACTTTTAATTAAATAGTAATACTTTTCACGGCATAACCTCTTTAATCTTTGTGATGTTGAGGTCTTATAGTAAGTGTTCCATCCCCATGCAGCACCACCACTGGAGAAATAAAGCATTCGGCTATTTAAATCAGTGGGGTACCTGTGTAATTGTTACAGACATAAATCCTAAGGATATAGGCAGACACTGCCTAATAGATAATGTTCTTGAATGAGGGACTCTTTAAGGCTACTTTCACATCAGCATTTTTTGCAGGATCCATGAGGGATCAGCAAAAATGCTTCCATTAGGATAATACAACCGACTGCATCCTGTTCAGAAAGGATCAGATTGTATTATCTCTAAAATGACCAAGACAGATCCTACACTAAAACCACTGTAACTCAATGCACATCAGATCCGGTTTCTTTTGTGCCTGAGAAAACAGATTGGGCACCACTGACTTGCATTGTGTTTCATGCCGGAACTGTCTTGATCAGTATCTCATGACGCATGGAAACGTAACCAAACAGAACGGAATACATTCTGGTGCACTCTGTTCCATTCAGTTTTGTCTCCATTGTCCCCAGTGGTCTAACCCCAGCTGATCAGATATATAATGGGACAGCCCCATTAAAACACATAAATTAAATACAATGGAGCATATTTACTAATCCTATCTAAAATGGAAAAACATAAAATGAAATGACACGGTCACCAAATTTAGCACAGTAGGGCATTCTGTGTGATAGACTTGGCGCATCTTGCTACAAGTTGGACATGTTTATTTATGCCAGGTCAAGGCTGGCTTATTTTACATGATTATGCTGCACCAAAAAACTGGCACACACCATCAATAAATCATTGATGGTATGGCATTTTGCAGCAACCCCTTTTTTAGACTCTTTACAAAAGTGTGTACTGAAAAATGTGCAAAAAAACCCTAAATAATATAGCTCACAAATTCTGGGCAAGAATTCTGGAACATTTTGATCAGTAATTCTCCCCCAATTTGTACATTAAAATGTGAACACTGCTTTCTGGAAGCCATAGAGTGTAGCTTTTAAAAAAAAAACAATCAGATTTTTTGTTTCCAGATCCCTTTGCTATCTATGTTTCATTGATGTCACATAGAAGACCTATTTTTAACTAACATGAATGAAAGCGCCTGAGGCACAAATGGTAATTCAGTGAATGCATAAGGTTTTCTCACGCATTGTTGAGATCTGATAAAAAATGGACATTTTGTAATCTCTGGAAAACACGGGCAGAAATACAAACTTGCTGCTCTTGCTGCTTCTCTGCCAGGAAACTTCTACAATGACTAATACATGAACTGTAGATAGGGTTAGTTTTCATTTTTGGAGTTGCTGAGTTAGATATTGGTGTCATAAAATGGCCTTTTCTTCTATGTCATTGTCATTTTGAAATCTTTAAAAGATTACTATGGAAATGGATTGGGAACATATGATCAGTGATACTAAAATGGAATACATTTTTTAAAGCTGAATTATCTTTGCCAAGGTTAATGGTAAGTGTGTCATTCAATAAAGTAGACATGTACAATGGGAAGGCCGTGATTTGCAGAAAAAGAAAAAGCGTTCAAATAATCAATTTTGTAAATGGATTAATTTGTGTTAGGCTACTTTCACACTAGTGTTAATATTTTCCGGTATTGAGATCCATCATAGGGTCTGTATGTAACAGGCCAAAGTAACCCTGTCCCAGATTAACTCCGTGTATAATTTGGCCTAGGCCAAAGTATACCCCGGGGTGTAAAATACCCTAGGCCAAACTATACCCCTCCAGGCCATATTATACCTATCTATCATGGAATCTGGGGTTAAAGTGGCCTAGGCCAATTTATACCTCTCGGGTCATATTATACTCCAATGAAATCATTATGAAATCATTAGCATTGAGTGATATACACAAGAATTACTTTTTTAACATTTTATTGAGAAACTGAATTGACTTAATTCTTAAACTCTTCATGGGGATTGGGGGTATCATTGACCTTAATTTCTACACCTGGTGTATACTGGAAAGATTGTGCAAAAATTAGTACTGTAATGATTCCCCCCCATAGACTTGTTACTTAAACCAGAAAAACTTGAATGCTAATATTATAAGAAAAGTTATAACATCTGAAACGTAAACTTGTAAAGGTGGTTTTACATGGGGCGAATGTTTATGGTTCACCTGATCAGTGCATGATGTGTCATGCACTGATCAGGTGCCCTGGAAGCCCCATGGAGATAGGAAACAGCATTAAATTCAAAAGCTGCAGCCAGAGGAGCGAGAAATGTTGGCTGGCAAAGAAATGGAGGAGGGACGGAGGAGGACCAGGACATGGTGGGCATTGAGTATGGACATTTTTTCTCTCAATGATTTCTAGTTAGCGATAAGTCACTTATCGTGCTAGGCAAGGTCCAACTATCTGGGATAACAAATCACCCAATAATCGTTTTGTGTATTAGGACCTTTAGTCTAGCAAGTCCTTGCAACAATATTAACGTTTAAAGCTAAACACTAATAACAACATTGAAATGATCATGCTTATTTTTTTTATATACAGTGCATATTCCATTGTTGACTGCAGATTGAAGCTTGCAGGATATGTCAACCAATCCATGGAGTCACCGACGTTTGTGTAGATAATTATGTCGCAACTCAACAGATTCACTGTGGCCATGATCTCTGCATCAGTTGCCCAGACTCCATCATGAGAGATTCCAGAGATGTTCACATATTCATTCACATTTTGGTTCAAGTAGTCTTGTAGTTTTTTTTGTCAAGTCAGTTTTCATGTGGTGGATGACTTTATCTCTGAGAAGGGAGTGGTTGTCCTCTGTTCCTGTCAAGATGTAGCTAATGGCCCGGAAGAAGCAGTTCCCATCACCTTTGGTTTTATATGTACATCCATAGTATACAACCCTACTAAACGTAAGGTCAAGAGTGGTGCTAAGATACTTCCTTCTTGAACTTGGTAGCAGGTTGAAAGTCTTACTTTGAGTGTGTTTCTGTGTGGCAGAGTCACTGGGACAATCGTCATGGGAGTGGGGTGGTGGAGAAGTCTCTTTATCCTGGTAAATCTTAAGATTTCTGGTGTGGTAGGTGTTGCTTAGTATCTTGCCAGTCTTATTGTTCTTAAGTTTTACTTGTCCCTTGGTCAAGGATTCCACAACTAAATAGGGTACAATCCAGCGTGGTTCCATCTTTGAACCCATGCAATGAATATGGCGCTGATTCTTGATATAATCTATGGTACCAGCAGTGATTTCTTTGTTGCTGTTGTGTCGGCGATCAAAGGCACATTTCTGGTGTTCGTGGGCAGAGTGGATGTTAGTACTGACGTCTGAGTGGAGCTTTTTAAGATTGGTTGTCAGTGTATTTAGCACATCAGGGATGGCATCATCTGAAATGGGCATGGGATCCGCAGTGTCCTTTTTTGAGGGATTAAGGTCCATAGGAAGCTTGGCCTTCCGTCCATACATGACCTCAAATGGAGTGAACTTGGTTGAAGCATGCACAGATGTGTGATAGGCAAACAGAACACCAGGGATGAACTGCTCCCAGTTGTTTCCTTGGAGATTGACAAGCTTACTAAGAGCTTCTTTGAGTGTTCGATTATCACGTTCCCGCTTGCCATTAGTTTGTGGGTGGTATGCAGATGAAATTCGGTGA
The DNA here is from genome assembly GCA_900303285.1 of Rhinella marina. Lineage (NCBI taxonomy): Eukaryota > Metazoa > Chordata > Amphibia > Anura > Bufonidae > Rhinella > Rhinella marina. The sequence goes on along the minus strand of ONZH01030379.1, from coordinate 37,509 downwards.
TCTGTTTGAAAATGCTCCATCAGGATGTCAATGATTGAGTTTACAAACTCTCGTCCCTGGTCGCTAATCAGAGTCTCCAGCCAAGGCAACAAATAACTGATTATAAAAAATTTGCTACTGATTTGGCACTTTTATCTGGAACAGCTGTTGCTTCAGTCCATTTGGAGAAATGACCAGTGGCAGCAACTATATATTTGTTGCCATTTGATGTTTCCTGAAGAGGACTAATCATATCAATCACGACTAAGCTCCATACTTTTCCAGGCACTGGTATACTGTTGAGTGGTGGAGCTTCCTTGGTGATTTTGGGATTAATGACAAAACATTTTTGACAGGCTTTGACATACAGTACAGACCAAAAGTTTGGACACACCTTCTCATTCAAAGAGTTTTCTGTATTTTCATGACTATGAAATGTGTAGATTCACACTGAAGGCATCAAAACTATGAATTAACACATGTGGAATTATATACTTAACAAAAAAGTGTAAAACAACTGAAAATATGTCTTATATTCTAGGTTCTTCAAAGTAGCCACCTTTTGCTTTGATTACTGCTTTGCACAATCTTGGCATTCTCTTGATGAGCTTTAAGAGGTAGTCACCTGAAATGGTATTCCAACAGTCTAGAAGGAGTTCCCAGAGATGCTTAGCACTTGTTGGCCCTTTTGCTTTCACTCTGCGGTCCAGCTCACCCCAAACCATCTCGATTGGGTTCAGGTCTGGTGACTGTGGAGGCCAGGTCATCTGGCGAAGCACCCCATCACTCTCCTTCTTGGTCAAATAGCCCTTACACAGCCTGGAGGTGTGTTTGGGGTCATTGTCCTGTTGATAAATAAATAATGGTCCAACTAAACGCAAACCGGATGGAATAGCATGCCGCTGCAAGATACTGTGGTAGCCATGCTGGTTCAGTATGCCTTCAATTTTGAATAAATCCCCAACAGTGTCACCAGCAAAGCACCCCCACACCATCACACCTCCTCCTCCATGCTTCACGGTGGGAACCAGGCATGTAGAGTCCATCCGTTCACCTTTTCTGCGTCGCACATAGACACTGTGGTTGAAACCAAAGATCTCAAATTTGGACTCCTCAAACCAAAGCACAGATTTCCACTGGTCTAATGTCCATTCCTTGTGTTCTTTAGCCCAAACAAGTCTCTTCTCCTTGTTGCCCGTCCTTAGCAGTGGTTTTCCTAGCAGCTATTTTACCATGAAGGCCTGCTGCACATAGTCTCCTTTTAACAGTTGTTGTAGAGATGTGTCTGCTGCTAGAACTCTGTGTGGCATTGACCTGGTCTCTAATCTGAGCTGCTGTTAACCTGCGATTTCTGAGGCTGGTGACTCGGATGAACTTATCCTCCGCAGCAGAGGTGACTCTTGGTCTTCCTTTCATTGGGCGGTCCTCATGTGAGCCAGTTTCTTTATAGCGCTTGATAGTTTTTGCGAATGCACTTCAGGACACTTTCAAAGTTTTCCCAATTTTTCAGACTGACTGACCTTCATTTCTTAAAGTAATGATGGCCACTTGTTTTTCTTTACTTAGCTGCTTTTTTCTTGCTATAATACAAATTCTAACAGTCTATTCAGTAGGACTATCAGCTGTGCATACACCTGACTTCTGCCCAACACAACTCATGGTCCCAACCCCATTTATAAGGCAAGAAATCCCACTTATTAAATCTGACTGGGCACAACTGTGAAAACCATTTCAGGTGACTACCTCTTGAAGCTCATCAAGAGAATGCCAAAAGTGTGCAAAGCAGTAATGAAAGCAAAAGGTGGCCACTTTGAAGAACCTAGAATATAAGACATATTTACAGTTGTTTCACACTTTTTTGTTAAGTATATAATTCCACATGTGTTAATTCATAGTTTTGATGCCTTCAGTGTGAATCTACAATTTTCATAGTCATGAAAATACTGAAAACTCTTTGAATGAGAAGGTGTGTCCAAACTTTTGGTCTGTACTGTATTGGTGAACGTCATTGTTCATTCCCTTCCAGTAATAACGGTCAGAGATTTTGGCTAAAGTTTTATCTCTGCCAAAATGTCATGACAGGCCTTCAGGATATTTGACAGTCTTCTTTTAGTGAGAACCTCCTTTTCCCCACGATAAACAATTCCTCCTTTTGCTCGATATGGCTTTGTTGTTTGTCTGAACTGGGACTTGGCATTTACACGTTTCTCTGGAGGTAGATTATAGGTCCACTGAGAGTACCTTTGTTGTGTTGCAGTGTAGAATCTCAAAGGCTGGTCATACAGTTGGTCTTCCATGGTTGTCAAAATTGGAAGAAGTTTAGTGTCATAGAGAGCAGAGAGAAACATACATAACAAGTAATAGTAATTAACTATGCACTGATGGGACAGCGCCATCTACTGTCAGTTCAGATCTGCACACTTTTCAACAAATTAGAGACAGGGTGAGAAAAACAGTGAAGTGATAACATTATGGCCTGGAGAGATATAGTCTGACCTCGACTATTTTATATCCCCAGGTATAAAGTTTATCCCCCGGGGGTACATATCAAGTTTTTTTCTGGTTGAAGTAAAAAAAAAGTCTGTGAGGGGAATGTATCATTGCCCTCATTTTCTGCGCATGGGGTAAACTGAAAAACTTGGCATGGCTTTTTAAAATTTGCGCATGATAAGATTATGGCGTAGAGGGTGTGGTTTTAGCCATTTTACATTCGCCATGTATAGAGTTTATAACCTGGGGTATACTTTGCTGGGCTAAACTAAACCTGGGTTCCACGTTTTGTGCCAATTTTTGCTCAAACTGTGAACTTGAATTGGCCTAGGCTAATTTATACTCCTTTCTTGCTCCTTTCTTAAGTATTTTTACTTGCTGTTTGCGACTTTTTAAAATTTGCGCCTGATAAGGCAGGAGGATATAATCTGGCCTGAGCTATTTTACACCCCCGGTGTAGAGTGTATCCCCCAGGGTATACTATGGCCTGGGCCAGACTATAACAAGGTTTCACGTTTTTACACACATATTTGCGCAAACTGTGAATTTAAATTGGCCTAGGCTAGTTTATACTCCGGGGTATAAACTAGCCTAGGCCAATTTGATGACAGATGGGTATAATATGACCTGAGAGGTATGAATTGACCTAAGTTCATTTATACTGCGGGGTATAAATTGGCCTAGGCCAAAATATACCCAGGGTTTATTCTAGCCTAGGCCAATTTAACCCTGGTTATAGTCTGGCCTGATGGTATTCTCTGGCCTATTACATTTTTTCCTAGGCTATTTTACACCCCAGAGTATAGTTTGACCTAGGCCAAAATATACCCGGGTATAATCTAGCCTAGGCCAAATTAACCCTGCCGGATCCAGCAAAAACACAAGTGTGAAAGTAGCCTTAGGCGTATGAAGCATATGATTGAGGCTGGATTCAGACAGACATAATAAAATCAACTGTGTTGCATCTGCAAAGCACGGATGGTTTTTAAAGGAAATCTGTCACCTACATCATGGCTATTGAAGTAAGGCCATTGCCTATTAGCAAATAGTACCTTATTCCCAAATGTACCTTTGTTTCAAAGATTGAGGTTTTCGATCTTGAAAAAAAAACTGTTTATTTGATATTTAAATGAACCAAGTAAGGTGCCCAGAGGGGTGTTATTTTTGTATGAAGGAGCAATCCCACCTGTTAGTGCCCAAGCCCACCTTCTCTCTGTGTTCACCCATGTCATAGTGGAGAGGGGGGCACACTTGGGCACTAACAGGAGGCATGTCTTACTTGGTTCATTTACATATCAAACAAACTGTTTTTTTTCAGAAAATAGAAAATCACAATCTCTGAAACAAAGGTACTTAAAACGTTTTAATTGTTAAACTAGTGCATACAAAATGGCTAAATTGTGTCTGGTCCTGAAGACCGAATTTACTGTGGTCTTAAATCTGTTAAAAGTCCCCAATATTTTTGTGCCTACACATCCTATGCAGGCATACAGTATGTGTCTCCATGGTTACAGAATACAAGCAGATCGTATGCAGTCTGATCCTGCAGTCATACTTTTACCTATCCCTTACTTCTAGTTAACCTTCACAAAATGCATCTATTTTAGAGACATGTTAATTAGAGACTAAAACCATGTAAGAATACTTTACAGATATGAAAAAGCATGTTGTTTATACAATTTGTCTGCAGGTCCTATAAATTCAATATTAATCTATAGTGGACAGGACGAACTTAGTTCTTTTCTCAGAAGGGAGAAATACATTTTCATTTGAACATCAGTTCAGACATATGAAAAGATATGATAGCATCTCTACATCAAATAAATAAAATTAATGTGAATTTTTCATTGTCGCCTGATGAATATAACAAACTGTCTCTCAGATCAAAATCAAATTGTTCTTCTTGACTTACTGAAGGACAAAAAATGATTAACATGAGATAACGACAGCGTGATTGTATGTTTTGTTTGGACATATAAGTGGAAGTTTATCATGGTCTCTGCAGCATAAAGATTACATCAAAAAGTCACAAATTTTAGTGCATTATTTTTGCACCAATTTGCACAAATTTTCCAGCCACTCGCTCAAAATTCAGTTTTGGTTCAATTTGGCTGAATCCGTTGACTCGAATCTCTCCCAATCCTCCAAAATTCACCCACATCACAAAAAATGTGGATTTAGAACTTGAGATACATTTGTGTTGAATCTGATTTGTTTAGAGTCAACTTGCTCATGTAAGGAGTATTGGGAGGGGGAGAATACTGATGAATGGAGAGGTGGCCGCAGTTATGCAGCTTCTTCACTTCTTTGGGACTTCCGAAAATAGCCAAGCTTGCTCACTCGGCTATTTTCAGAAGTTCCATGGCACTGTATGAAGAACAAGCTCTGCATATGCAGTGTCCTCTCCTTCAAATTCACCTATCTGACATTGATGGCATATCCTAGTAATATGCCATCAATATCCCAGATATGAAAACTCATTTAAAGCTAATGCCTGTGACCCCAAAAAGGAGGGTGATGCACCAGACCAGAACATTTTTTTTCTAATAATATGGTAGAGAAAAAATATATATTTACAAGGCTAATACCTGTGACCAGATGAGGGAGATCAGTGAACCAGACTATATGGTGCTGCACTGTTTACAATTGAATTTTCAAGTTCTAGAACTCTAAGAAAACATTTTTTAAAACACTTGTTACAAAAAATTCTACTAATAAAACTACAAGTTTAATGCCAATGACCGAAGATGACAAGGGCCATGGTGCTATCAATACCGGTAGCAAATGTGCAGTTAGGCCCATAACAAAGAAGCTTATCACAAAAGAAACCCTAAAACTTCACTTTTCAAAATTCAGGTAATGTTTAAAATATACAATGTACAAATGACACATATATACATCATTGACCGACACTGGCTTAGCCACACTTCATATTAAACCAGCTAATGGTGAGGTAAAGTGGGTGGCCTCTCAATTTTTTGGAGTAAGAGTAGCACTGGCCCTTATTTGCCCAATTCTCACATCATGAGTTGGATGGAGTACATCCCCAAAAATAACAGCCCCGTGCGGGAACCTCCTGCTGATCACAAACACACCCTAAAGGAAAGGGAAAGGGGATAGACATTGGGGTACCCAATCAAAATACCATACACTACACAAAATGATAACGACTGGAAGTGAAAAAATTCTGCTGCTAGGAGGTTAGGCTAATTTTAGGATGTGTCTGGTATAGAAATTTGGTATCCCCAAGTGAGAGATACTCTAGTTATTGGCGTAATTATGTCAGTTGTATGCACAACTGCAGAAATTAACCTATTCAATGGCTCTGGATACTCAAAAATCCCCGGGGCTTGAGCAAAGCATAAATAACAATCAGAGGGTTATATGAAAAGATACATGAAGCAAGTAAAAGACAACAAATAAAAAACAAAAAACTCACCAATAGATGAAAGAAAAATGGATGAGGATGGAAACAGATGAGAAAGATAGAGTCCAGCAAAGGAAAATATGCCAGACGGCAATGGCGTATAGGTGGAGAGCAATGAAGATAGGTAAGAGGAATAAAACCTAACAAATACTGATCCTGAACTGTTTTCTGGTTTGCAACAACATCCTTTAAAATAATGATTTATGAAGGTAGCAGTAATTTTGTTATGTATTTCTTTTACCTTTATTGATCATATCTTCTGTTTTGGGCTGTGGTCACGTGACCTTGTCCATGCAGTCTTTTCTTATTTCCTGTGACATGTCCATGCAGTGATAGGGTATTGTCCATGTAAACCGCTGGCTGGGAGGAGCTACAAAATAGCTGGGCATGGTTAAAGGTAGTGCTGTGACAGAGAATGTATCATAAGTTTGGTTGGAACCAGCATCAGAAAATGCTACATACATGATGTAAAAAAGAAACAGAGTGATTTGTGTACATGGCAAACATGGATCAGGAAAGTCCTAAATTGAAAAAAAAAGCATGGGGATGATGTACATGAGTTAAGCAACTACAAGAGCCTGTCTGACAGAGCCTGTCAGTAATCCCAGAAACTAAGTCCAACAGCAAGAAAGTCAAAAACTAAGTCCAACAGCAGACAGAAAGCTGAACCCACCACAAACATTCATTCAATACAGACAACAATAAAACTGAAACCACAAATTTCAAGATGACTTCAGACAAAGCCATTGGACTAGGATTCAAGACTCTCGAAACAAACTGCACAGAACATTTGCTATAGCCAGCAAAGATGCACATAAACTAAAGGTATTTAAAGGCATAAAAATAAAAAAGGACTCCTATGAAATACCAGACTAAGCAAGTTGATAACAGAGTCAGATTCAGGTATAAGACAGTTGCATATCCTCAAACAGGGTAAGTTAGAAAGAAACAAGAGATCCTTGCTGCTTGTAACAGCACTTAGTAAGATTGGCACTGTAGTAAGATTGACAATATCACTGTCTGTTTGTACTGTTGTAATGCTATGCACCCCCTCCGCATCGAGCAGATAAGTCATAGCTTGCAACACAGAACAATCCAATCTGGTCGGTAGAAAGCAAAGGCTACCCCTAGGTAGCCGCAAGGTTGGGTGGACATGGCTGCTAGGACCTAGGTTATGTCTGAGCAGTAAGTAAGTTGAGAACTGGTAAGAGCTTGCTAGAAGCAGACCTACTAGAATGAGTCGCGTTATAAGAGTAAGCAGGTACAGAATCTGGAGAGATGGATAGGACCCCACAGCAGACAAGTAGTTAATCCAGAAACAATCCAAGGTCAGAATTCCAGGAGAATCAATAGAAGTCAATTTAGCAGACAAGGGGTAAATCCAGAAATCAAGCCACCAAAGGTTATTAAACAATTCTAGAGTTCAGGAACAAAGCACATAGAGATTAAGAGCCAGGATACATACACAATCACAAACAGCTGCCAATACTGAGTAGCAGACTTAAATCCCCCACCTAGCTCTAGGATTGGATACTGAGTCAGGAACATGATTGGCTCGGCTTCTGGGCTCACTAGTCAAGCAGCCAGGGCTTGACCACTCACCGAGGCAGCCCCCTCAGCACAGCCACAAACACAATTTTGGCTGGGTAAAAGTAGCAGCTAACCTGAGGCTGCTGTTAAGCAATGATGAGAGAAAACAGGGACTGGTCGTGTGTCTATGACTTACCCCACATGATCAGTCTCCAGGCTACATAGGACTAGTACATGCACTCAACCAGGATCAGGTAAGGTAATCCTGGCCATACCGACTGTAATGAATTTGTGAATATGCAAAGTCTGCTTCTGGTTTCAGTAAGCGGACCAGTATTGCCCAGAACATCCTTACATTAAGATCATAGTTACATTAGTTAGGCAAGGACATTTCATGAGAGTTTGAAGCCATTATTTCAGTCTTGTCCAAATGGCAATTTATTTTTCTTAAATAACATTCGGTTAATTTGCAGAAATGTTACATTCCATATCTAGCAAATAATGACCTTAGATGGTTAGCAAATTACATCCTCCATCAGTAAATGTGTAATCCTAATATCATAAAACCCATCTTTCATAATTATATTAAAATGATAATACACATTTTCTACATTGCAAAAGCACTGCAAACTAATGCTCGCTGTCAGTGTCCTGACCGGAATGAATAATGATTTCCCCTAAATGTATTGGACGTTGTGATATTCAGCATCTAGTGCAGTGTAACTTTCTTAAACGGCTCATTCTAATGTATTTACTATTGGATTTTTCCCTTGTAATGTGCGTGTAGAGAAATATTAACATCATTACAATGAGGCAGCCAGCGCACGAGGAAAAAGGACAACTTTATTTGAAGTATAACTTTTTCTTCTTTAATACATAATATTGCTCCACACTATCTGTTTTCTTGTGGTCCTCACGCTATCATGCAGTTATTTTAGGATTTCTGATGTATAATGTAGTGTATCAATAGCATATGGATAATCCATAGGTACAAATACCATATATATTATAGCTTTCAACTGTACGTTGTTTTCTTTATTCTTTGGATCATATATTTTGTTGCCCTTGTATAAATCCAGTTTGATTGTTTAATTAATTAATGCAGATAGTACACAGTGTGTAGTGTATGTATACGTTATCAAGCAAATGTATTGTTTAGTATACAGTGTGTATAGTTTAAATAGTGTGTGTGTGTGTATATATATATAGTAATATGCTATATATGAAACATACAGTATGAAGCAAATGCACACTGCACAGTATACATAGTGTATGAGCAGTGGAGTATATGTATAGCTTATACAGTAAATGTATAGTGTAGTATAATGTATGTATTACCTATGATAAAATTGTATGGTTGTGTAGTGTAGCATATATATATATATATATATATATATATATATATATATTCTATAATAAATGTATAATAGATGCAGTAAATGTATATAGTGTACTATGCTGCATATACAGCATATAAATCAAATTTACAGTATAGATAGTATATGTGTTGTATATGTATAGTGTATATACTAAATGTATAGTGTAGTATATTGGAATGTATAACAAATGAAACAAGTGTACAGTATATATATATATATATATATATATATATATATATATATATACAGAGAGAGAGAGAGAGATTTATCAAACTGGTGTAAAGTAGAACAGGTTCAGTTGCCCATAGCAACCAATCACATTCCACCTTTCATTTTGGACAGCTCTTTGGAAAATGAAATAAGGAATCTGATTGGTTGCTATGGGCAACTAAGCCAGTTCTGCTTGGCACCAGTTTAAAAAATGACCACCACTATGTGTGTAATGTGGTATATGTATAGTGTACCATATTGTATGTATAACAAATGAAACAAATGTACAGATGTACAGTAAATTTAGCATACATATAGAGTGTATATATTTTCTACAGTAAATGTATATAGTATATGTGTAGAGTAGTATAATGTATGTATAACATATAGTGCAACTGTACAGTGTGTATATATATATATATATATATATATATATATATATATATGTATATTAGCTGAAGGACCCGGCTTCGCCCAGGTGTATTTAATCTATTTCATTTAATGTTTGTGTGTGTCGTTAAAAGATATCGAGAGTGACCTCTACAGTGTCTGCCCCTTAACAGAAACATCCACAGCACCCTCCCCTTTAACTGTTACCTCCACAGCAGCTAGGGTGGCCACTGTCTCCACCCCAGAAAGCCGGACCTCACCAGTCATTCCCCCAAATGTGAAGCAGCACCCCCGATCGCCATGAAGCCACACCACTAAAAATGAGGCCACGCCCCCTGGCTCCGTGAAGACACGGAGGAGAAGCTGTATGAGTGGGAGTTACTGAAAGGTTGGACATCTCTGAGTCCGTCCAAGCACTGCGCCGGACGGAGAACAGGAAGCCAGAAAACTGGACTGTCCAGCCTAAAGCCGGACATCTGGCCACCCTAACATTAGCCTGCCCCTAGGGTGGCCAGAGGTCCGGTTTTAGGCTGGACAGTCTGGCTTTCATATTCCCTGTCCACCATCCGGCGCAGGGCTGGGATAGACACAGGGATGTCCACCCTTTCAGTAGCTCACACTCAGACAGCTTCTCCTCCGTGTCTTCACAGAACCAGGGGGCATGGCCTCGTGTTTAGGGGTGTGGCTTCATAGGGACGGGTGGCACGTCTTCACATTGGGAGGAGGCTGGACAGTCTGGCTTTTAGACTCCCTGTCCTCTGTCATGCACAGGGCCTGGATGGACACAGGGATGTCCTTTTGAACAGCTCACTTTCAGACAGCAGCACTGTGCAGTCTGAGTCACCCTCCCTCCCCTGCAGCTGACAGAAGTTGATTTTTACCTTCATTTTTGCACAGTGAGTAGCAGTAGAAGAAAACATCTTTTATTACTACTGAACGGTAAATATGTGAAATTTACATTATATGACGTAATGATTGATGATGAGTTAGTCTAAAACATAAAGTATATTTATGGTAACCGGAATACCTCTTTAACAGTGTCATCCACAGCGCTCTGCCCCTTTAAAGCAGACCTACAGCAGTGAACTGGCTGTGTTGTTATGGAAACCTGTTGTTGTGTAGACTAACTGCCTGTGAGCTTCTATTGGCTGATAAGGGTCATGTGACCAGGCTTCTATTGGATAATGCATTTTATGGGAATATCTCAGGAATGGTACATCCTGGAGAGCTGAGATTATACTAAATGAAACGCAGATACTTCAATGCAGGTTTTTGATGTCATAATCAGGATATATTTTGATAGCTGGCGATACTTGAAGTTGAAGATTTATGACTGCAAATGCCTCAGAATTCAGATTCAAACTCAAACAAGCCAGATTTCTGGCGCAGAATCGGATTCAAACTTTTTTGCCTCAACCAACAAGGAGGCATAAAGGGGGCAATCAGTCAAATGTGCCTCAAGCTTACCATCCAGCATCAGCCACTGTGATAAATCTGGAACATCTAGAGTAGACAAAGTTTGCAGTGTCTAAGGCTTAGACAGTATTCAAATATACAGCAATGGATGCATTGACTTTAATGGGACAAAAGGAGTTCAAAGTCTTCATCTTAGGACTTCGCCTGACCGTTCGGTTCTGTTCGGCCGTCCTAGAATGCATTATACTGTTCAGCAAAAAACCTGGAAGTTGTTTAAAAATACGTCAAATTTATCAAACACTGTGTCGTGAGACGTTTGATAAATTTGGCACAAATTATGACAATGCAGACTCAAGAAAAAAACTTCCTTTGATTAAAAATGTTTCCCTGTATGCTTTGATGTACTGGACAGTACACCTTTTACCTGTATATCTAGGGAAGTTAATAATTATAGTTAGTAGCCAGTTTGATCAAAATGTGTTGGGTTAAAAAAATAAATAAATATATATATATATATATATATATATATATATATATATATATATATATATATAGCGTACAAATTATATGATGCGTACGTAGCGTTAGCGTACAAAGATTTTAGAAGAATCTTCAAAACAAATCTGAAAATATTCGGATTTGCTTCGGTGTAAAAAATGTCCAAGATTCGTATTGAATCTACGAAGCGGCGAATAGATTTGCTGATCTCTAGTTGCAAATTATAAAAATTTGTTTAAATTTCCGTATAGACAAAATGTAGTAACAGTACGGTGACAGACATCAGGCACATGTGAGAAGAAATACTGTGTGGGGACCTTATCTCTGGTTTTCTAGAACACTTGCAGTTTTATCTTATCAGGGAGACAAAAGAAACAAACAAATGAAAATTCACCTTGAGCATTATGCCTATCCTGTGTGTCAAAGGGAAATCTACTAGTAGGAAAGACAGAGCACTATATTGCTGATATGGATATGAAAAAGATACGGTATTATGCATATGGTGAAGTGAGAATTCTATCTGTTGTACAGTATGTCTAAGTATCTGGAGATATAAATAAATTGCTGCTAGAGGGGTCTCACAGTATATAGAGTTATACTGCTCCCAGTGAGTTCAATACTGTCTTATGCTGTTAGATCCCCTAGTGGTGACTGCAAGAAGTGAGAAAATATTATGAAATTAATCAGTACAGGACAGGGGATGAGATGAAGTGCACTGGCAGAGCTCAAAGGTTATCGGACCCTCAGATTTCCAAGGTTCTTGGGATACAGAAACCCCAAAAGGGAAGCCAAAGGGTTTGAACCATTGTAGCCCACGTGCGTGACTAGCCTATGCCCCAAATACCTAGATTTGATTATGCTTTATTGGGAGTCAAGTATGTATTTCCTCTTACATTATGTCAACAAAGAAGTTGCCACCCTTTTTCTGGATCAACTCAGCATCTAGATAACAAGTTGAGCTTGAAAGACTTGGGCCTCTTATCATGCTTCCTAGGATTTTTGTGTTGATAGAGCTTAGCAGAAAAAGAACTGAGCCTCATGATATATTTAGCACAACATTTGGGTTGTGACAGCCGGAATAAAAAGACAAAAGGGAAAAGGCGAAACTAGGATTTTCTTCACCTTTTCCATGCTGGTTGATTTAGAGTGACAGAAAATCCTTACCTCCTGAAAGCTATTTAGTAATCAGTATGAACAGTGCTTTCTTCAGTGATCCGCATACAAATATACATATAGGGAATTTATTGTTAAGGTCTGCAATGCCACATTCCTGGAATCCGGCCAGGCTTTTATAAAGCAGTGCAGCGAGAGACAATTAAAGCATATTTATCACCAGTGGTATTGCGTTGAAAAGTACTTAATTCTCCATCTGTGGCCTTATTTCACTTACTAAATTTTTTTTCCTTTCAAGACAATGCAAGCGAAAAAAATAAATATGGCAATTTTGCTATTCATGTTTCTATGATTAATATTTTAAATATTCAATACCGTTTCTCTTTTGATAGGAATAATAAAGTATACCCTTGGTAGCCCGAAATGCATCAGCTGTTCGGACTGAAATGTCAAATGTAACAACATGGGCACACTGTTGCTTTATTTCATCATTGATTAGCTATTATTATTGATCAATCCGTAGCTGTTACCATTGAATAATATGTTAGTATTGACTGGTTAGTAACAAAGACTAACATGTCTCTCAATACTAATCAGTGATTAAAGCCTAACTGCAGTCAGAATGTAAAAAATAAATGTCCTTCCTCAGCCATGCTTATTGTTGTATAAATAACTTAAATTGGTTATCACATGATAAAGTGACAGTGAGTCCCTGAAATAGAACCCGGCCTGCTTTCCCTACCGACTTGTAGTATAAGCCTTAAATGGCAGAATCGCAACTGGGCAACAGTCCCTACACTATAATAAGTACAGGACAGACAAAACACACAATACATAAAAACACACCAAGGCATCACAGTAAGGGCCTAAAACGTTGTACTGCATACTACTGATGTTGAAATGAAATAAATAAAAGAAGCAATAATTCAAATAAAGACATTGGCGTGCTGTCTTCAACTATATTATATATTTTACAATACAGATAAACGCAAAGTAGAGTCATGCGAAATAGGTCGGAACCAGATGGGTTACGCAATACCAAAACGTGAGACAAAGGAAGGTCAGGAACAAGCCAAGGTCAAAGCACAAGAAATCAAACAGCACCGAGTAGCAGGAACAAGAACCAAGCTAGTGAGCCAAAAGAATGTCACTGGTAATGATGAATGGACAGGAAGGACTTCAAATAGAATGCTGGGTCCTTGGATCAGAACCTGATGGGTCCAGTGACCCAGCGCTCCACAAGTCAAAACAAAACAACAACTGTAATTGAGCAGCTGGGTTGTCATTCAGCCCACTTCTGGTCTCCTCAATCTGCTCTCTGCAGGAAGAAACAGAGCATTGCATCCTGTTGCTAAGCATGCCGTTGCATCACTAGGGGTCATGGCTCTGCAGCACATTTGTCCTGGAGCAGCTGTGCCGAAGCTGAGAATCACACCAAATCATATAGTACATGGCAATCTCTTTCTGGCAAAGCTAGAACCAGGCTGGTACCGCAGATCGATCCAGAGCTCTCCCTATTCATTGTTCCAGTTACTCTACTAGATTTATTTCAAGCTGGCAGCTCAGGGGATGTGTCCTTTCTGCTTCAGCTCTCTCCCTAAACTGCTCAGGAGACAGTTTAAGGATGGAACTGAGCAAGTGCATCCACCCCAGAGAGGTGGACAAAGAAATAAGAAAAAAAAAAACAGCAGGTGGCACTATGTAAATTGATTTTTAGAAATAACTCAGTTGTAATTCTAGATTTTTCAATACAATTACAAAAATATTCAGATCCACATCCTGGTTTGAAAACTACTGAATATTTTTCATGGGACAACCCCTTTAAAGGGGTTTTCTAAGACTTTTATACTGATGACCTACAGATATAGCTGATCTGAAATTGACTCTGATAACACATGGCACAGGATTATCTCTGTTATCTTCTGACAAAAGCCATTGAAATCTATTGAGAAATCAGTAAACATTTTCTTACCATTCTTTACTTAATGTGTTAAACACCATTTAGCTCAGCTGCATTTGTATCATTTGTATACACCATCAGTATCTGATCAGTGGGGGTCTGACATCCGGGACCACTGGCGTAGCTATAGGGGTCGCAGCAGTCACAGTTGCGACCGGGCCCCTAAGGCCTCTTTCACACTAGCGGCAGCACGGATCCGGCAGGTGAAGGGTGCCACCGGATCCGTGCTGCCGCAGGTAAATGTGTGGGGTCGGAACTGTGCTCCGGCCCCACACATGTCACACAGTACATACACACAGACACATACACAGACACATACACATACATACTTACATGCTCCCAGCAGCTCCGCGCAGCACAGTACAGGAGGAGGACGGCACGCACATAGGACGATTTCCCACAGCGCCCTCTGCTGGGCGCTGTGGGGAATCTTCCTATGTGCGTGCCGTCCTGCTCCTCCTGCGCTGTGGAGACCTGCCGGGAGCATGTAAGTATGTATGTGCATTTGCATGTGTGTATGTCTGTGTATGTTGATGCTTTTACGAGCATTCAGTTGTCTTCAGTTCAGTTTTGTCCCCATTGACAATGAATGGGGACAAAACTGAAGCGTTTTATTCCGGTATTGAGCCCCTATGACGGAACTCAATACCGGAATTAAAAAACACTAGTGAGAAAGTAGCCTAAGTAGCCCAGAGGGCCCCCTTGCCAGTGGCACTGTATTTTTCCCTTTATAAGATGCAGATAGACTAGCTCGCTAGTCTGCAGGAGAAGGGGGAGTGAAGCGCTGGTAGCGCTGTACAGTACTTACCCCTCCTCCTGCTTGCTCCTCTCAGGGCTCGCGCTTCTGTGTCCTGACTGCCTGCAGCATCAGAACGTACAGAGCGCACTCTGACCTGACGCTGCAGGAGGTCAGGTGACTGCAGTGCGGGCCCTGAGAAGAGGAAACATCCAGCATCGGGAGAGTGGCAGCAGGAGAGGTAAGTTTATTTATTGTTTTACAGTCTGATCTGAGGTCAGATATGGGGGTCTGAAGGGTCTAATCGGGAGGACTGGGGGTCTGAATGGTCTAATAGGGGGACTGGGGGACTGAAGAGTCTAATGGGGGGACTGGGGGTCTGAAGAGTCGAATGGGGGACTGGGAGTCTGAAGAATCTAATGGGAGGACTGAGGGTCTGAAGAGTCTAATGGGGGACTGGGGGTCTGAAGAGTCTAAAGGGGGACTGGGGGTCTAAAGAGTAAAGAGTCTAATGGGGGGACGGGGGTCTGGAGAGGTCTGGTCTGACATGGGGTGCTTGGAGAGGTCTGGTCTGACATGGGGTGGTCTGGAGAGGTTTGGTCTGACATGGGGGTCTGGAGAGGTCTAGTCTGACATGGGGGGTCTAGAGAGGTCTGGTCTGACATGGCGGGGGATCTGGAGAGGTCTGACATGGGAGTCTGGAGGTCTGGTCTGAGGTCAGATATGGGGGTCTGGAGGTCTAATGGGGGTCTAATATTGTGGCATGGTCTGATCTGAGGTCTAAAATTGGGGTCTTATATGGGGTCTGACATAGAGGTCTGGTTTGAGATGGGGAGGTCTCATTTAGGGTTTTATATGGGGGTCCTATCTGAAAGGAAGGGGGTATTTTTTGTACTGGCACACAATATAAAGAGGTGTTTGTGTCCTGGCGCACTATTTGTGTGGTACCAGTATTTTCAGGGGGACTGTTTCTGCAGGATAGTATTGGGGGGCACAGCGGACACAGAATTGCGGGTGGCGGGATGGGGTGTTGAGAAGGTAAGAGGATGATGGAAAAGTAAGAAAGTAAGATGTCTGTTTGTTAAACTCTGCAGAGACAAGGCGCGGCTGAAAGAAGTCACCATGGCGGCCTGGTCTGAATGGAGAAGATGAGGAAAGAAAATGTCTACATCAGAGGAGACATCACTGGATGGAAGAGGTACATATGTGGTGCTGTGTTACTCTGTATGTTCCCTAAAGTATGTCTTTAAAGGCTTTTTTTTTTTTGTACGAGCGCTGCCTTCTCTGCTCTGTTTACTGTTCAACACTGCAAATGCTGCGGCGAGCAGGTGAACAGAGCAGAGAAAGCAGCTGATCTGCAGGGGTGCTGGGTTACCCCGCCAATCTTATATTGATGACCTATCCTAGGTCATCCTAGGTGACATTAGGACTGGAGGGAAGGGGACAACAGAAAAGCTAGGTGCACCAGTGGTGGTGGTGGTGGGGACCAAGCTGAACTCTTGCACCAGGGCCCATGAGACTTTAGCTACGCCCCTGCCCGGGACCTCTGCAGATCAGCTGTTTTAGAAGGCACTTGAAATAACATTGTGGCCTCCTCGCCACTTTTCCGAGGTCATGTGATTTCAAATGCATCAGTCACATGGCCTAGACGCATCTCAGTGCCATTGAAGTTAATAGGGCTGAGATGTGATACCAAGCACAGTCACTGTACAATGTAAAGCACTGTGCTTGGTGAGCTGAGAGAAGACTATAGTGCTATTCCGTACACTGATGCCTTTTCAAACAGCTGATTGGTGGGGTCCTGGGTGTCGGACCCCCATGATCAGATATTGAGTGATGACCTATCCAGAGGATAGGTCATCAGTATAAAAGTAGAGGAAAACCCATTTAATGAGAACCTATCAGCTCCCCTGTCCAATCAGCAATCAGAGTCAGGACAGCATATGCTATGTGATCTCACAATATATACTTTTTCATGTGAAGCCATGTTGTGTTGCCTCTGAAGCCCGTGGTAAAGGCGTATGTAGTACCCCAGACCTGAGGGTAGATGTATTATACTATATATTTTACTGTTAACATCTGGCCTTAGTTACCAGCAAGGAATGTTTGGCAAAGCTTGGCAGAAACAAGGTTAACCACCCTGTTCCTCCCCTGTTGGTAGGAGTGGGCTGGTCCTGCTTCCTTCCAAAAAGGGAGAGTTTATGTCCAGAGAAAGAGAGAGGAGAGGAACCAACCTACAGACCCAACACCCTCTAGACTGGTATCACCTAAGTGTTTAATTGCTTCCAACCAAACTGCCTCCATATCTTTGCTGGTGCCAGAGAGGATTTGCACTTAAAGCTGCTACTGTGTTTGGTACTGCTACTGGTGTCCTTCTTCAGTACTAAACTTCTACTTCACTGATCCCCAGGAAGCAATGATATTCTGATATTGATTGTCCTGAATCGACCCACATAAAATTCTGATTAATTAGACTAAGAGCTTTTTGAAGAATTTGGATAAAATTTCCAAATTTTAGAATTAACTCACCTAGAATCTTTTACTTGCTGGTTCCAAGGTTCTCAAAAATGACATGGAGTGTCTGTCACTGAAAATAGCAAGGTTAAGCAAGAGTTAAGCTTTTCATCCAACACGTGGTACCTGTGTAAGAGATCAAGAAGTCAGAAACAGCCGAATGAAATATTAAAAGGGTTTCCCAAGAGAAAAACAACTCGGGAACCTTCAGTTCTGGAGAGAAATGCTCTTTGTATATTCATATCCACAGTTCGTATACAGTTTATAGTAATGTTTGACTGCAGTAAAATTTAGAATAACGCTCTAGACCTGTTTGTTCCTATGGAACAAGTTACAATGATGCTCTTGGAGTCAACATCATATTATTGTAGGCATTGAGAACTGTTCAATAATGCGTATAACCTAGAATATTATTCATTTTCATTACGATGGAACATGGAATTGATTAGATCTGCCCAGTTGACTTTTACAAGCCCAGTGCTAGAATCACAAAGTAATTATGGATAGGACACAAATTAATATAGATAAGGATCAATGCAAGTCCGGGAATGAGTGTGTGCATTAAATAAATCACCGTTACGGCTTCGGGTCTAAGGTCACACCGAAAGTGTTGACTACAGAATGATTTTTTTCCATTAATCCAAGTGAATCCAGTACTGTTTGACTCATAAATGTAAAGTGGTCAAAATCAATTTCACATATTGCAAAACAGATAATGACATGGAAGGTAATGGTGACAAATAACATTTAAAAAAAGAGAATGTGGCAGACTGAATCACTTGGAAAAAATAAGCAAACTGAACTAGAATGTGAACCGCTTGTTTTTAAAAAATACAGGGCAGACCAGAAAAAACAGAGCCCCGCTTCACGTGTGTGGTTGATATTGATATGATATTGTTCATCTGGCCCTTATTGATCAAAACTATCCTACAGAAGAACTGTATTTGCTGTCCAGAGTAACCTATCAGAGCTCAGCTTTTCCTATACCTGAGAAGTCAATGAGATCCGTTGTATCCCTCCTGGCCAGTCGAAGGGTCCTCTTTGTCGAGGGCAGTAGTGTCCAACATGTTGTAATTGAAAAAATTTTTTTTTTACAAAAAATTGTAATCGTGAATAAAGATTGATTTACACACAGTCTCATTCAGAGAATCAAAGGACTATTTTGCAGGCTAATTTTTGAAAATTCTCATTCTGGGAGGCCCGGTTGTGAAAATGGTTTAGCACAAGTTGCAGGGACAATAAGAAAAGAAAAAATAACCACGTGTTTAGACACCCATTGTTGTTGCAGACACCCAAGAGAGGATTATGAGAATCCTGAAGAAGATTATCGCAAAAAAGTTGCTCATGTCATCACAACAACATGTTGTGGTGTACAGAAATCACCTAACCTAAAGCCGTACCAAGAGTCAGTTGTGCAAAAGTTAAAGTGGTTTTCCAGCAGGATAGATCATCAATATCTGATTGGTTTGGGCTTGACTCCTGGCACCCTAACCGATCAGCTAGTTGAAGAAGCCACAGTGCCCCAGTGAGTGCTCCGGCCTCTTCCTAGGCCAGAAACGTCACATAAATCGGTCACATGACCAAGCACAGTCACTCCACAATGTAAGTTGCTTTGTTTTGTATGCTGTGCTCCGAGTCTTCAAACAGCTGATTGTCTTGGTGCCAGTTGTCGGACTCTAGTCATCAGAAATTGATGACCTCTGCTGAAGATAGGCCATCAATATTAAATTCCCGGAAAACTCCTTGCTCCTCCTCTGAGCTACTTTTATGTGTGGAGGTTACCTGCTGGTTAGGGTTTATGTGCCTACACATCTTTATCGAAGGAGTTGGCCCACAAAGAAGATTTATCATATACACTCACCGGCCACTTTATTAGGTACACCTGTCCAACTGCTCGTTAACACTTAATTTCTAATCAGCCAATCACATGGCGGCAACTCAGTGCATTTAGGCATGTAGACATGGTCAAGACAATCTCCTGCAGTTCAAACCGAGCATCAGTATGGGGAAGAAAGGTGATTTGAGTGCCTTTGAACGTGGCATGGTTGTTGGTGCCAGAAGGGCTGGTCTGAGTATTTCAGAAACTGCTGATCTACTGGGATTTTCACGCACAACCATCTCTAGGGTTTACAGAGAATGGTCCGAAAAAGAAAAAACATCCAGTGAGCGGCAGTTCTGTGGGCGGAAATGCCTTGTTGATGCCAGAGGTCAGAGGAGAATGGGCAGACTGGTTCGAGCTGATAGAAAGGCAACAGTGACTCAAATTGCCACCCGTTACAACCAAGGTAGGCAGAAGAGCATCTCTGAACGCACAGTACGTCGAACTTTGAGGCAGATGGGCTACAGCAGCAGAAGACCACACCGGGTGCCACTCCTTTCAGCTAAGAACAGGAAACTGAGGCTACAAATTGCACAAGCTCATCGAAATTGGACAGTAGAAGATTGGAAAAACGTTGCCTGGTCTGATGAGTCTCGATTTCTGCTGCGACATTCGGATGGTAGGGTCAGAATTTGGCGTCAACAACATGAAAGCATGGATCCATCCTGCCTTGTATCAATGGTTCAAGCTGGTGGTGGTGGTGTCATGGTGTGGGGAATATTTTCTTGGCACTCTTTGGGCCCCTTGGTACCAATTGAGCATCGTTGCAACGCCACAGCCTACCTGAGTATTGTTGCTGACCATGTCCATCCCTTTATGACCACAATGTACCCAACATCTGATGGCTACTTTCAGCAGGATAATGCACCATGTCATAAAGCTGGAATCATCTCAGACTGGTTTCTTGAACATGACAATGAGTTCACTGTACTCAAATGGCCTCCACAGTCACCAGATCTCAATCCAATAGAGCATCTTTGGGATGTGGTGGAACGGGAGATTCGCATCATGGATGTGCAGCCGACAAATCTGCGGCAACTGTGTGATGCCATCATGTCAATATGGACCAAAATCTCTGAGGAATGCTTCCAGCACCTTGTTGAATCTATGCCACGAAGAATTGAGGCAGTTCTGAAGGCAAAAGGGGGTCCAACCCGTTACTAGCATGGTGTACCTAATAAAGTGGCCGGTGAGTGTATACACAGGATAGGTTACAAATGTATGATCACTGGGGGGTCTGACTACCAGGAATCACACAATCACGGAAGGGGAGGGGCTCCTATGTCTTCATTTGAATGGAGTATTGGCCATACACACTGCTGCTCCATTTAATGTCTGTGGGGCAGAGATAGGTGAGCACTGTAATTGGATGAAGCAGTAGTGTGCATGCATGACAAATGTTCAAATGAGGACCCCCATTCTTGTGATTAGTACCACTGAGCCCAGTGATCATACATACAGGTGAGCAAATCTTTTCTATAGAATCAGAATTTGACCCAAATTTTGGGGCACGTTCTATTGAGGTCAATTCGATTTGGGTCCAAATTGAAACACATACAATTCTGTTTAATTAGAATTAGAGTCTTTTGAAGAATTGGAATCACCTAGAATCTTTTACTTGCTGGGTCCAAGATATCTCAATCTGACACTTTATGAGGTGTCTGTCACTGAACATGACAAGGTTATGCGAGAGTCAAGCTTTCCATCCAACATTTTCTACCTGTGTAAGAAAATAAGAGGTTAGAAACAGCCAAATGCAATATTAAAAGGGTTTCCCAAGAGAGAACATCTCAGGAAGTAGTGGCCACGCATACACACTGCATTTACTCCATTTAATGTCTGTGGGGCAGAGATAGATGAGCACTGTACTTGTCTATCTCTATCAGTCTTATGGAAATTGGATGAGGCAGTAGTGTGCATGCCCATGCAAAAGAAATGTTCAAATGGGGACCCCCGTACTTGTGATTAGAGCCCAGTGATCATACACGAGGTGAGCAAATCGATTCTATAGAATCAGAATTTGACCCAATTTTTTTTTTTTCAAATTTGGATTTTATAGACGATGGTAGAGGAGAGGGAAACCAGAATGTCATCAACAGCTTTTGCAGGGCTCTGTAGCACTTTCTATTGAGGTCAAATCAATTTGGGTCCAAATCACTTTGCATAGTCGAGTCGGTCAAATAGCACCCAAATCAAATTGGCATAAACTCGCTCATCTCTAATTATACATTTATCACCTTTAAGGACCAGTATGCATTCTGTTTTCTGCCATCTGGCACCATATTCTCCTCTAGAAGCAATGCATAATAGAGCATATTGAACATATTTAATATGAATTCATAAGAAAAATGTTCATCTCCTGAAATTGACAGCATATCGAGGTACAGAATTCATTGAGTGCTGTATTATGGATCCATACTCTGTAAACATCATATTTAAGAAGCACAGAATTAAATTGATTACAATTTATTTTTTAGATGTGTGGGAGGAAATTAAAGCTTCCAGAGGAAGGCCATGGTAAACAGAGTTTATATAATTGAGCGTGATTACGATATTGTATCACTGGCAGATTGCTTGGGCTAAGGGTTATACATGGATAACAGTAATCTTGGAGTTGCATGATCATTACTTTATCCAAGTACAATATATTAGGAAAGAGCTGATATAATGCCTTAGCTTCCAAATCCTCCCTGGTGCAGCTGCATGGTTACAGACAGCACTCACTCTTAATGAATAGTTTAATTTGAATTATTGATCATAGGAAAAAACACTTTTCCGAGGGAGATGACGCAAAGTCCAAGTTGTACAGGAACCCCTTAGCCTTTTTGTTAGTCTTTTCAGAATGCTGAAATTTAATGAAGCTGAAAGTGACTGTTTGACTTCAGAAAATGACATTTATCATGAAGACAAGTACTCCAGGATTTACATATTGATAACCTATCCTCAGGATAAGATCAGCAGTGGTCCAACTCCTGGCAACCCCCCCCGATCAGACACATGAGGCCGCAGCACTGAACACTGTTTGGCAGCCGTGCTTGGTGTTGCAGCTCAGTGACATTCATGTGAATTGGGCTGAGCTGCAACTAGGCCACGTGACTGATGAACGTGATGCCCCATGGCTTATAAAGAGGCCAAAGCTTTCACAGAGCTCTGTGGCCTGGTCAAACAATTGATTGACAGGGGTCCCGAGAGTTGAACCTCCGCCAATCTCATAATGATGGCGTATCCTGAGAATAGACCATCAGTATATAAATCCTGGAAAATACTTTGTCATTAGAGATGAGCGAGCTCTAAAATGCTCTGGTGCTCGTTATTCGAGTCGAATTTTTCCCGATGCTCGGGTGCTCCTTTCGAATAACGAACCCCATTGAAGTTAATGGGAGACTCAAGCATTTTTTGCAGGGGACCAAGGCTCTGCCTAGGGAAGGCTGGGTGAAAACCTGGAAACCTCAGAAAATGATGGAAACACCACGGAAATGGACAGGAAACAGCAGGGGCAGCATGCATGGATGCCTCTGAGGCTGCCTAATCGTACCATTACCCCACATTCTGGCCAACAGCCTTGGGGTGATCCTCAAGACAATTGTGCTGACCGAGACCAAGATGGGCAAGGCACATGCGCTGGCACATGTTAGGAAAGCACCCAACTAGGTGCAACGAAGGTCCATCGCTGCCTGCGGGTGACACCACTGCCCATTCTGGCACTGCTGTCCTATCCCCTGCCCCACGACGCAGACATAAGCCTGACACAGAGTGGTGACAGCGTGGTGGTGACACCAACAAGTGACCAAGTTAGATTGAGGTAGCAGGTGAACCACCCAAAAATTTACCATTACACAGCATGGCAGTGAACCCAGAGTGACCAAGTGAGACTGAGGTAGCAGGTGAAGCACTTAAAATTTTACCATGACACGGAATGGCGGTGAACGTCAGACGCCGCCTGCATGAGATTAGGGATAGAGCTGCTGTCTGTCAGGGAGAGTGTTAGGGCCTGAATTTAGATGTTGGTTAGGCAGGAATCACCCACAAAGAACCCAACAGCCCTTCTAAGGGCTACAAGCACCTTTTTTTTTGTCTCCTCCTGGCTGCTGGCTGGGACTTGTAGTGCAGCTACTGCCATCTTGGCTGCACACTGTTAGGGCGTGAAATTAGAACGTGGTTAGGCAGGAATCATCCACAAAGAACCCAACGCTTCTTCTAAGGGCTACAACAACATTTTTTTTGGCCTCCTCCTGGCTGCTGGCTGGGACTTGTAGTGCAGCGACCGCCATCTTGGCTGCACACTGTTAGGGCGTGAAATTAGAATCTGGTTAGGCAGGAATCATCCACAAAGAACCCAACGCTCCTTCTAAGGGCTACAACAACCTTTTTTTTTTTGGTCTCCTCCTGGCTGCTGGCTGGGACTTGTAGTGCAGCTACTGCCATCTTGGCTGCACACTGTTAGGGTGTGAAATTAGACTGTGGTTAGGCAGGAATCATCCACAAAGAACCCAACTCTTCTTCTAAGGGCTACAACGACATTTTTTTTTGGTCTCCTCAAGGCTGCTGGCATGGACTTGTAGTGCAGCGACCGCCATCTTGGCTGCACACTGTTAGGGCGTGAAATTAGAATCTGGTTAGGCAGGAATCATCCACAAAGAACCCAACGCTCCTTCTAAGGGCTACAACGACATTTTTTTTTGGCCTCCTCCTGGCTGCTGGCTGGGACTTGTAGTGCAGCGACCGCCATCTTGGCTGCACACTGTTAGGGCCTCAATTTAGATTTTGGTTAGGCAGGAATCACCCAAAAAGAACCCAAAGGTCCTTCTAAGGGCTACAACGACCTTTTTTTTGGCCTCCTCCTGGCTGCTGGCTGGGACTTGTAGTGCAGCAACTGCCATCTTGGCTGCACACTGTTAGGGCGTGAAATTAGAATCTGGTTAGGCAGGAATCATCCACAAAGAACCCAACGCTCCTTCTAAGGGCTACAACAACCTTTTTTTTGGCCTCCTCCTGGCTGCTGGCATGGACTTGTAGTGCAGCAACTGCCATCTTGGCTGCACACTGTTAGGGCGTGAAATTAGAATGTGGTTAGGCAAGAATCATCCACAAAGAACCCAACGCTCCTTTTAAGGGCTACAACGACATTGTTTTTGTCCTCCTCTCGGCTGCTGGCTGGGACTTGTAGTGCAGCTACCGCCATCTTGGCTGCACACTGTGCACAGCGACTGGTGGCAGAAAGGGGACAGCACATGGTCCACACAGACCCCAATGAAATTGCCCAAAGTCCTCTCAGTACTCATTTTTGCTGCTGCTGTACCTTGGCTTGCTGGGATCTGTAGTGCAGTCTTCGGAATACGTTTTTTTCTCTCAGTTATATATACTACAGTCCAGTGAACAATTATGTCGTGTGCTGTACAGTAGCGTCAGTCTAAGGTATACGTTTTTTTCTCTCAATTAGATATCCTACAGTGCAGTGAAATATTCTGTCGTGCGCTGCACAGTAGCCGGAGTGTAGAAAATATATATACGTTTTTTCTCTCAGTTATATATCATACAGTGCAGTGAAAAATTGAGTGATTTGCGGTACAAT
The DNA here is from genome assembly GCA_900303285.1 of Rhinella marina. Lineage (NCBI taxonomy): Eukaryota > Metazoa > Chordata > Amphibia > Anura > Bufonidae > Rhinella > Rhinella marina. The sequence continues at coordinate 12,416 of ONZH01030379.1, read as the reverse complement.
AGCCGCCGTCTAAAGACTATGTTTTTTCTCTCAGTTATATATACTACAGTGCAGTGAAAAATTCTGTCGAATGCTGCACACTAGCCGGAGTGTAGAAAATATACGTTTTTCGTCTCAGTTATACATTATACAGTGCAGTGCAAAATTCTGTTGTGTGCTGCACACTAGCCGGAGTCTAGAAAATATACATTTTTTTCTCTCATATATCTCTATTCATATATCCTACAGTGCAGGGAAAAATTGTGTGGTGTGCGTTATACTAGCGGCAGTCTAGAGAATACGTTTTTTCTCTCAGATACATTTAATACAGTCCAGGGAAAAATTATGTGGTGTGTGGTACACTATCTGCAGTCTAGAGAATACGTTTGTGGCCTCAGATATTAATTCGACAGTTTAGTGATTACACAAAATGTTGAACCCAAGGGCTAAGGGTCGAGGACGTGGGCGTCCAAGTGATGTAGGGGGGCAGAGGCCGTGGTCCTGGGCAGGGTGACACAGTACCTGCTGATGAGGGAGCAGTGGAAGGTCACAGAGTTTCGCTCCCTAGCTTCATCTCGCAACTTACAAGGTCACGTGGTACACCACTATTGAAACCACAACAGTGCGAACAGGTGATGACGTGGATAGCGGATAATGTGTCCAAGAAATTTATCCACCACCCAGTCTTCCACACAGTCCACCCACTTTAGCCAAGGGAGTAGACCTCTGGCTCCTCCAGCTCAACCTCCTTCCCCCAGCTTGCCCCTTGTTGGGGTGTGGGAGTCGTTGCCGTTAGAAACAGTCCTCACTCAGGTCTTGGCAAAATAAGCTCAGGTTTATTTTTGAGCAAAAACAAAACAAATTAACAAAAACAAAGTTCAGGAGAATAAGGGGTTAAGTTGCAGCTACCTTAGGATCAAGTAGCACCCCAGCTCTCAGCCCATCCAATCTGAACTGAAGATCCCTCCACTTACATACAAGTGCACTTATATACAATTTACCAGTTCCCAGAATCCATCAGTCATAAAGGAACATGCATTTGGTTTAAAACAAAAATATTGCACATAAATCATACATTAAACTACATAAAACAGAAAGCATTCTAGCTGTCTCCTTTTAAAATAAAAAAGGAGCTTACAATCTATATACATTTTACCAAATTATACCAAACATAACATAAGAACATAAACCCACTAGGTTTGGCTGCAGCTTTGCCTCACCTGGCAATAATTAGCAGCACCCTATATAAACCAAGCACACCCTCTCCTCAGGTTTAGGCTACATTTACACGTCCGTTTAAAACATCCACAATCTATCCGCATCCGTTCCGCAATTGCGGACGGTTTTTGCGGATATTTTGCGGATCATTTCAATGGGTCCTGATAATCTGCAGACATTGCACCGTATGTTGTCCGCATCCATTAATCTGTTCGGTTCCGTTTTGCGGATCCGCAAACAGAAATCCTCCTGTCCTACTTTTCTCCCGAATTGCGGTCCATAGCACAATGAAAGTCTATGGATCTGCAAAAAATGTGGAAGACATGCGGAAAGGCATCCGCATGTCATCTGTATTTGCAGATTCCATTCCAGGAGGGGTGAAAAAAAAAGATGTTATTCATCCTTCCGTTTTTTGCAGATCCGCAAAAAACGGATGACATATGGATACATCCTTTCCGTTTTTTACGGAAAAACGGAACGGATGTCCTGGAAAAACTGAGTTTTTTGCGGAACAACGGATCCGCAAAAAACTGACCGTTTTCCAGGATGTGCACACATACGGACGTGTGAATGTAGCCTTAGTCTCCTGCAGGTAAGTAGCTGGTAATGCTGTGTGTTTGGTGGTGGGGAATACTGAGCTAGTTTGTCTGTGGAAATGATAGTGGGCAGAGACAAAGGTTTGCTGGTCAGCATGTGAAAAAAGAGAGAGAAAGATACATACATACAGATAGACAGACTTGCTCACTATTAACCCCTCAACACCCCTCCCATGGAAAATATGGATTCAGATCCGGCACACTCACAGGAAGTCTTTTCAGGACCCTACCCAAAGACACAAACCACTGCTCAACAGCAACCTGAGCAGTTGCTCTGTCCCGATGCCCAAAATTTAGAACTTTCGCATTCTGTGGGTGATGAGAGTGTGGACTTAGTGCAAGTAGTGCGTCAAGAGGTGTCAGATGATGAGGCACGGTTGTCAGACATTGACGTTGTTGTCAGGGCAGTAAGTCCGAGGGGGGAGCAGAGTGAGGAATCAGAGGAAGAGCAGGTGGATGATGAGGTGACTGACCCGAGCTGGGTTGGTAAGCCTAGTCAAGACAGTGCTTCTGAGGGGGAGGCAAGTGCAGCACCAGAACAGGTTGGAAGAGGCAGTGGGGTGGTCAGAGGGAGAAGCAGGGCCAGAGCAAGTAGATCAGCAACTGTTTCACGTATTGAAGCTCCCGTGGCGAGGCCTAGATGTTCGCAAGTCTGGAGGTTTTTTAAAGAATGTGAGGATGACCGACGGACTGTGGTGTGCAACCTGTGCCACACCAGAATCAGCAGGAGAGCCATGCCAGCATGCGCAGGCATATGAGTGCTAAACACCCGACTCAGTGGAACCAAGGCCTTTCACCTCCTGTGTATCACACCACTGCTCCTACCCCTTTGTCACATGCTGGCTCAGCGAGTCAACCCCCCGCCCAGGACCCCGGCATGAGCGCCTCCCACCCTACAACCACCCCTTCACCTCTACGATCCTCCACACCCTACACCAATGTGTCCCAGCGCAGCCTTCAGCTGTCTTTGCATCAGACATTTGAGCGCAAGCGCAAACGCAAATACAATTCTACCCACCCACATGCACAAGCCCTAAACGTCCACATTTTAAAACTGCTGAGCCTGGAGATGCTGCGATATAGACTGGTAGAGACTGAGGCTTTCCGCAACCTGATGGCAGTGGCTGTCCCTCGGTACTTGGTCCCCCACTATTTTTCCCAATGTGCCGTCCCAGCCCTACACCAGCATGTGTCAGAGAACATCATCCGTGCCCTGAGAAGGTCCACCTAACCACGGACACGTGGACAAGTGCTGGCGGGCAGGGACACTATATCTCCCTGACGGCACCTTGGGTTAACTTGGTGGAGGCTGGGATCGAGTCTGACCCTGGGGCCGCTCATGTAATGCCCATACCAAGGATTGCGGGGCCTATCTCGGTCATGTTTCTCAGACTTATTATGCCTCTTCCTCCAACCCCTCCTCCTGCTACTCTCAAATACAATCTGTGAGCACGGCGCCTTCAGTCGGTAGCTCTAGGCGCAGCAGCACTGCCGTGGGTAAGCGCCAACAGGCGGTGCTGAAACTGCTGAGCTTAGGTGACAAGAGGCACACCGCCCAAGAGCTGTTACAGGGCATCACGGCGCAGACCGATCTTTAGCTGGTGCCGCTGAAACTCAAACCAGGAATGGTTGTGTGTGACAACGGGCGTAACCTGGTGGCGGCTCTGCAACTCGACAGGCTCACACATGTGCCATTATACACCAATACTATTTCCCAAAGTAACAACAACCCATATAAACACTGCATATAAAACCTGCCTGGCCCACGTGTTCAATCTTGTGGTTCAGTGGTTCCTCAAGACCTACCCCAATTTGTCTGATTTGCTCACCAAGGTGCGACACATCTGTGCGCATTTCCGCAAGTCAACCACAGATGCTGCCACTCTCAGGGCAGTGCAACGGCGCTTACGACTGACAGCTCACTGACTGTTGTGCGACGTGCCCACACAATGGAATTGCACATTACACATGTTAGCCAGGGTTTACCAGCAGCGAAGAGAAATTCTAGACTGCCAGATGACAACTTTCACAAGAACTGGTAGTCAGGTTAGTCAGCTTCTTCAAGTGTACAATGAGGAGTGGACGTGGATGTCTGATATCTGTCAGGTGTTAAGCAAGTTTGAGGAGTCAACACAGATGGTCAGCAGCGATGTCGCCATTATCAGCGTCCCATCCCGCTGCTTTGTCTGCTGAAAAAGTCACTGCTCAGCATGAAGTCAGAGGCTTTGCTCTTGTCACAGGAGATGGGGGAAAAAGATACGTTGCTTGATAGCCAGACCAACCTCAGGTCTGTTTCTCAGCACGTATTGGAGGAGGAGGAGGAGGAGGAAGAGAAGGAAGAGAAGGAGGGTGTTGGCGAGACTGAAGAGGGTACCTATGCTCATTCCTTCTTATCTGTTGAGCGTGTATGGGCTGAAGAGGAGGAGCCTATTGAGGAGATTATTGCGTGTTGGGACTCTGGCGCACATGGCTGACTTCATGTTAGGCTGCCTTTCCCGTGACCCTCGCGTTAGAAGCATTTTTGACAACACCAATTACTGGGTGTTCACCCTACTGGACCCCAGGTACAAGCAGAACTTTTCCATTCTCATTCCTGTAGAGGAAAGGAGTATGAGAGTGAATCAATATCAACAGTCCCTAGTGCACAAGCTGAAACTATCCTTCCCATCGGACACCGCTAGCGGCAGAGGACGTAGTTCTGTTGGCCAACTCGCGGGGGAGAGGAGAGGAGCAGACAGCTTGTCAAGCACTGGAAGGGGAACACTCTGCAAGGTCTTTGCAAGTTTTATGGCACCCCAGCAAGACTATGTCACCCATCCCCCAGTAGGGGGGGAGCTGTTCAGAAAGATGGTGAGGGAGTACCTAGGTGACCATACCAACATCCTGCGTGATCACTCTGCTCCATACAACTACTGGGTTGCACAGCTGGACACATTGCCCGAACTGGCGCTGTACGCCTTGGAGGTGCTGGCCTGCCCTGCCGCTAGCGTGTTGTCAGAGCGGGTCTTCAGTGCAGCTGGTGGCATCATCACTGATAAGCGTACACGCCTGTCAACTGACAGGCTTACTATTATTGAAATGAATAAAGCCTGGATTTCACCGGAATGCAAATCTCCAGCGGGGGAAAGCAGCTCAATATGAAGATTCTTTATGTATCCTCTCCTCTCCTCCTCCTCCTTCTCTTCTTACACAAACGCTGAGCCAACAGGCAATGTTTCTGAGGGCCAACTGGTGCTCTATACAAACAATGTTTACGGAGGGCCACCTACAGGCCTTCTCTCCAATAAATTTTTTAGTAGAGTCAACTACAGACACTCAAAAACAATTTTACAGGAGGGTCAACTACAGACACTCCAAAAACAATTTTACAGGAGGGTCAACTTCAGACACACCAAAACAAATTTTTGGAAGGCTCACCTACAGCCATTTGACTGCAATCTCAGTCTGACCAAGGCATTGGTGGTGTCACCGCCATGCTGTGTCAGTGTAAAAATTTATGTGCTTCACCTACTACCTGAGTGTAACTTGGTCACTCTGTTGTCACCGCCATGCTGTGTCAGTGTTAAATTTTATGTGCTTCACCTGCTACCTCAACTAACTTGGTCACTTGTTGGTGTCAACACTAGAGTGTGGCTACTATACCGCACACGACAGAATTGTTTAATGCAATGTAGTATATATAACTGAGAGAAAAAAAGGAATTTTTAGACTGCGGCTATTTTACCGCAAACCCCTACATTTTTCAATGGACTGTAGTACATATAACTGAGAAAAAAAACATAGTCTTTATATGGCGGCTATTTTACCGCAAAGCACTCCATTTTTCACTGGACTGTAATACATATTACTGCCAGAAAATACGTATTTTATAGACTGACGCTGTTGTACAGCACACCTCACAATTGTTCACTGGACTGTAGTTTATATAATTGAGTGAAAAAAACGTATTCTCTAGACTGCGGCTAGTGTATCACACACCTCACAATTGTTCACTGGACTGTAGTTTATATAATTGAGTGAAAAAAACATGTTCTCTATACTGCAGCTAGTGTATCGCACACCTCACAATTGTTTACTGGACTGTAGTTCATATAATTGAGTGAAAAAAATGTATTTTATAGACTGACGCTGCTGTACAGCACACCTCACAATTGTTCACTGGACTGTAGTTTATATAAATGAGTGAAAAAAACGTATTCTCTAGACTGTGGCTAGTGTATCACACACCTCACAATTGTTCACTGGACTGTAGTTTATATAATTGAATGAAAAAAACATATTTTCTAGACTGCGGCTAGTGGACCGCACACCTCACAATTGTTCACTGGACTGTAGTTTATATAACTGAGTGAAACAATTATTCTCTAGACTGCGGATAGTGTATCACACACCTCACAATTGTTCACTGGACTGTAGTTTATATAACAGAAAAAAACATAGTCTTTATATGGCGGCTATTTTACCGCAAAGCACTCCATTTTTCACTGGACTGTAAGACATATAACTGCGAGAAAATATGTATTTTATAGACTGACGCTGCTGTACAGCACACCTCACAATTGTTCACTGGACTGTAGTTTATATAACTGAGAAAAAAACATAGTCTTTATATGGCGGCTATTTTACCGCAAAGCACTCCATTTTTCACTGGACTGTAAGACATATAACTGCGAGAAAATATGTATTTTATAGACTGACGCTGCTGTACAGCACACCTCACAATTGTTCACTGGACTGTAGTTTATATAACTGAGAAAAAACATAGTCTTTATATGGCGGCTATTTTACCGCAAAGCACTCCATTTTTCACTGGACTGTAAGACATATAACTGCGAGAAAAAATACGTATTTTATAGACTGACGCTGCTGTACAGCACACCTCACAATTGTTCACTGGACTGTAGTTTATATAACTGAGAAAAAAACATAGTCTTTATATGGCGGCTATTTTACCGCAAAGCACTCCATTTTTCACTGGACTGTAAGACATATAACTGCGAGAAAATATGTATTTTATAGACTGACGCTGCTGTACAGCACACCTCACAATTGTTCACTGGACTGTAGTTTATATAACTGAGAAAAAAACATAGTCTTTATATGGCGGCTATTTTACCGCAAAGCACTCCATTTTTCACTGGACTGTAAGACATATAACTGCGAGAAAATACGTATTTTATAGACTGACGCTGCTGTACAGCACACCTCACAATTGTTCACTGGACTGTAGTTTATATAACTGAGAAAAAACATAGTCTTTATATGGCGGCTATTTTACCGCAAAGCACTCCATTTTTCACTGGACTGTAAGACATATAACTGCGAGAAAATACGTATTTTATAGACTGACGCTGCTGTACAGCACACCTCACAATTGTTCACTGGACTGTAGTTTATATAACTGAGAAAAAACATAGTCTTTATATGGCGGCTATTTTACCGCAAAGCACTCCATTTTTCACTGGACTGTAAGACATATAACTGCGAGAAAATACGTATTTTATAGACTGACGCTGCTGTACAGCACACCTCACAATTGTTCACTGGACTGTAGTTTATATAACTGAGAAAAAAACATAGTCTTTATATGGCGGCTATTTTACCGCAAAGCACTCCATTTTTCACTGGACTGTAAGACATATAACTGCGAGAAAATACGTATTTTATAGACTGACGCTGCTGTACAGCACACCTCACAATTGTTCACTGGACTGTAGTTTATATAACTGAGAAAAAAACATAGTCTTTATATGGCGGCTATTTTACCGCAAAGCACTCCATTTTTCACTGGACTGTAAGACATATAACTGCGAGAAAATACGTATTTTATAGACTGACGCTGCTGTACAGCACACCTCACAATTGTTCACTGGACTGTAGTTTATATAACTGAGAAAAAAACATAGTCTTTATATGGCGGCTATTTTACCGCAAAGCACTCCATTTTTCACTGGACTGTAAGACATATAACTGCGAGAAAATACGTATTTTATAGACTGACGCTGCTGTACAGCACACCTCACAATTGTTCACTGGACTGTAGTTTATATAACTGAGAAAAAAACATAGTCTTTATATGGCGGCTATTTTACCGCAAAGCACTCCATTTTTCACTGGACTGTAAGACATATAACTGCGAGAAAATACGTATTTTATAGACTGACGCTGCTGTACAGCACACCTCACAATTGTTCACTGGACTGTAGTTTATATAACTGAGAAAAAAACATAGTCTTTATATGGCGGCTATTTTACCGCAAAGCACTCCATTTTTCACTGGACTGTAAGACATATAACTGCGAGAAAATACGTATTTTATAGACTGACGCTGCTGTACAGCACACCTCACAATTGTTCACTGGACTGTAGTTTATATAACTGAGAAAAAAACATAGTCTTTATATGGCGGCTATTTTACCGCAAAGCACTCCATTTTTCACTGGACTGTAAGACATATAACTGCGAGAAAATACGTATTTTATAGACTGACGCTGCTGTACAGCACACCTCACAATTGTTCACTGGACTGTAGTTTATATAACTGAGAAAAAAACATAGTCTTTATATGGCGGCTATTTTACCGCAAAGCACTCCATTTTTCACTGGACTGTAAGACATATAACTGCGAGAAAATACGTATTTTATAGACTGACGCTGCTGTACAGCACACCTCACAATTGTTCACTGGACTGTAGTTTATATAACTGAGAAAAAAACATAGTCTTTATATGGCGGCTATTTTACCGCAAAGCACTCCATTTTTCACTGGACTGTAAGACATATAACTGCGAGAAAATACGTATTTTATAGACTGACGCTGCTGTACAGCACACCTCACAATTGTTCACTGGACTGTAGTTTATATAACTGAGAAAAAAACATAGTCTTTATATGGCGGCTATTTTACCGCAAAGCACTCCATTTTTCACTGGACTGTAAGACATATAACTGCGAGAAAATACGTATTTTATAGACTGACGCTGCTGTACAGCACACCTCACAATTGTTCACTGGACTGTAGTTTATATAACTGAGAAAAAAACATAGTCTTTATATGGCGGCTATTTTACCGCAAAGCACTCCATTTTTCACTGGACTGTAAGACATATAACTGCGAGAAAATACGTATTTTATAGACTGACGCTGCTGTACAGCACACCTCACAATTGTTCACTGGACTGTAGTTTATATAACTGAGAAAAAAACATAGTCTTTATATGGCGGCTATTTTACCGCAAAGCACTCCATTTTTCACTGGACTGTAAGACATATAACTGCGAGAAAATATGTATTTTATAGACTGACGCTGCTGTACAGCACACCTCACAATTGTTCACTGGACTGTAGTTTATATAACTGAGAAAAAAACATAGTCTTTATATGGCGGCTATTTTACCGCAAAGCACTCCATTTTTCACTGGACTGTAAGACATATAACTGCGAGAAAATACGTATTTTATAGACTGACGCTGCTGTACAGCACACCTCACAATTGTTCACTGGACTGTAGTTTATATAACTGAGAAAAAACATAGTCTTTATATGGCGGCTATTTTACCGCAAAGCACTCCATTTTTCACTGGACTGTAAGACATATAACTGCGAGAAAATATGTATTTTATAGACTGACGCTGCTGTACAGCACACCTCACAATTGTTCACTGGACTGTAGTTTATATAACTGAGAAAAAAACATAGTCTTTATATGGCGGCTATTTTACCGCAAAGCACTCCATTTTTCACTGGACTGTAAGACATATAACTGCGAGAAAATACGTATTTTATAGACTGACGCTGCTGTACAGCACACCTCACAATTGTTCACTGGACTGTAGTTTATATAACTGAGAAAAAAACATAGTCTTTATATGGCGGCTATTTTACCGCAAAGCACTCCATTTTTCACTGGACTGTAAGACATATAACTGCGAGAAAATACGTATTTTATAGACTGACGCTGCTGTACAGCACACCTCACAATTGTTCACTGGACTGTAGTTTATATAACTGAGAAAAAAACATAGTCTTTATATGGCGGCTATTTTACCGCAAAGCACTCCATTTTTCACTGGACTGTAAGACATATAACTGCGAGAAAATACGTATTTTATAGACTGACGCTGCTGTACAGCACACCTCACAATTGTTCACTGGACTGTAGTTTATATAACTGAGAAAAAAACATAGTCTTTATATGGCGGCTATTTTACCGCAAAGCACTCCATTTTTCACTGGACTGTAAGACATATAACTGCGAGAAAATACGTATTTTATAGACTGACGCTGCTGTACAGCACACCTCACAATTGTTCACTGGACTGTAGTTTATATAATTGAGTGAAAAAAACATATTCTCTAGACTGCGACTAGTGTATCGCACACCTCACAATTGTTCACTGGACTGTAGTTTATATAATTGAGTGAAAAAACGTATTCTCTAGACTGCAGCTAGTGGACCGCACACCCCACAATTGTTCACTGGACTGTAGTTTATATAATTGAGTGAAAAAAATATTCATCTCTAGAGTGCGGCTAGTGTATCGCACACCTCACAATTTTTCACTGGACTGTAGTTTATATAATTGATTGAAAAAAACATTTTTTTCTAGCTGTGGCTAGTGTATCGCACACCTCAAATGTTCATTGGACTGTAGTTTTATATAATTGAGTGAAAAAAAAAGTATTCTCTAGACTGCGCTAGTGTATCACACCTCAAATTGTTCACTGGACTGTAGTTTAATATAATTGAGTAAAAAAACGTATTCCTAGACTGCGGTAGTGTAGACTGTGGACTGGTGTATAGACCAACACACCTCACAATTTGTTCACTGGCTGTAGTTCATATAATTGAGTGAAAAAACGTATTTATTGACGCTGCTGTACAGAACTGTACCTGGACTGTAGTTTATATTGAGTGGTATTTTATCTGACGCTGCTGTCGCACACCTCACAATTTTCACTGGACTGTAGTTTATATAATGAGTGAAAAAAAATATTCTCTAGACTGGGCTAGTGTATCGCACACCTCACAATTGTTCACTGGACTGTAGTTTATATAATTGAGTGAAAAAAACGTATTCTCTAGACTGCGGCTAGTGGACGCACACCTTCACAATTGTTCACTGGACTGTAGTTTATATAATTGAGTGAAAAAAATATTCTCTAGACTGCGGCTAGTGTATCGCACACCTCACAATTGTTCACTGGACTGTAGTTTATATAATTGAAAAAAAACATTTTTTCTAGGCTGTGCTAGTGTTGCACACTCACAATTGTTCACTGGACTGTAGTTATATAATTGAGTTAAAAAAGTATTCTCTAGACTGCGGCTAGTGTATCGCACACCTCACAATTGTTCACTGGACTGTAGTTTATATAATTGAGTGAAAAAAACGTATTCTCTAGACTGCGGCTAGTGTATCGCACACCTCACAATTGTTCACTGGACTGTAGTTTATATAATTGAGTGAAAAAAATATTCTCTAGACTGCGGCTAGTGTATCACACCACCTCACAATTGTTCACTGGACTGTAGTTATATAATTGAGTGAAAAAAAGTATTTTATAGACTGACGCTACTGTACAGCACACCTCACAATTGTTCACTGGACTGTAGTTTATATAATTGAGTGAAAAAAACGTATTTTATAGACTGACGCTGCTGTACAGCACACCTCACAATTGTTCCCTGAACTGTAGTTTATATAATTGAGTGAAAAAAACGTATTCTCTAGACTGAGGCTAGTGTATTGCACACCTCACAATTGTTCACTGGACTGTAGTTTATATAAGTGAATGAAAAAAATATTCATCTCTAGACTGCGGCTAGTGTATCGCACACCTCACAATTGTTCACTGGACTGTAGTTTATATAATTGAGTGAAAAAAACGTATTCTCTAGACTGCGGCTAGTGTATCGCACACCGCACAATTGTTCACTGGACTGTAGTTTATATAATTGAGTGAAAAAAAACGTATTCTCTAGACTGCGGCTAGTGTATCGCACACCTCACAATTGTTCACTGGACTGTAGTTTATATAATTGAGTGAAAAAAACGTATTCTCTAGTCTGTGGTTAGTGTATTGCACACCTCACAATTGTTCACTGGACTGTAGTTCATATAATTGAGTGAAAAAAACGTATTTTATAGACTGACGCTGCTGTACAGCACACCTCACAATTGTTCACTGGACTGTAGTTTATATAATTGAGTGAAAAAAAACGTATTTTATAGACTGACGCTGCTGTACAGCACACCTCACAATTGTTCACTGGACTATAGTTTATATAACTGAGTGACAAAACATATTCCCTAGACTGCATACAGATCCCAGCAAGCCAAGGTACAGCAGCAGCAAACATGAGTACTGAGAGGACTTTGGGCAATTTCATTGGGGTCTGTGTGGACCATGTGCTGTCCCCTTTCTGCCACCAGTGCACAGTGTGCAGCTAAGATGGCGGTAGCTGCACTACAAGTCCCAGCCAGCAGCCGAGAGGAGGACAAAAAAAAATGTCGTTGTAGCCTTTAGAAGGAGCGTTGGGTTCTTTGTGGATGATTCCTGCCTAACCAGATTCTAATTTCACGCCCTAACAGTGTGCAGCCAAGATGGCGGTAGCTGCAC
>ONZH01030378.1:0-27524 GCA_900303285.1 Rhinella marina | reverse complement strand
GAGGGAAGGGGGCCCAAGCCAAAACTCTTGCATCAGGGCCCATGAGCCTTTAGCTATGCCCCTGTGTATATACTATAGGTCTGTACACATTGCATCTATTTGTGTGCCAGGTCTGTTTTCCCAATCTGGCCCTGATGGCATACATTATAAAATGCAGCAGCAAGCATAGTTCATGGAACAAAGGGAGAGGCCTGGTATGAGTATTGGGATGTGCTATAAAACGGCAATGGAGGCCCAATTTATATTCTTGCTATGGGGCCCAGTGATTTCTATGTACGCCCCTGCTAGGGGTCAATATTTCATTATTACCAGTATTGTCCTATTAGACCAATTTTCAGTCCAATTATAGGACAAAAGTGTTTATATCTCGATAATTAGCCTGTATAATCGAGCAGCTGATCAACCAATGAATGGGCAAATTGGCTGATGGGCATCTCTCAACAGGATGAAAAATGCCCAATTATTAGCAGCACATCTCCATGTGTAATCAAGGAGGTACTGTTGAGGAAGAATGATGGAACTATAGGTGGTGCAGAGGTAGCAGTCGCTGAACTCTTGCACCAGGGCCCATGATCCATTAGCTACCTCTCTGGACATCTCCTTCCTCCATCATCCATTTAGCACCATCATTTCCTTTCCTGTCTACTATCAGTGAGTTCCTACTTTTGGATATTTGCTATTTACCAGTGTTGATACTTGCTTTTATTTAGTTTTATTTTACACACTTAGGCTACATTCCCTGTTGTTTTCACGGTCTCCGAGACGCATATTTTGCGGCTCAGATCCGGACCCATTCATTTCTATAGGGGCGGAAAAGATGCGGACAGCACACCATGTGCTGTCCACATCCGTTGCTCCGTACCGCGTCCTGCAAAAAAAAAAAAAATAGAACATGTCGTATTCTTGTCCACAATGACAGGCAAGAATAGGCTTTTCTATAATAGCTGCGGCATGTGCGGTCCACAAATTGCGGAATGCACATGGGCCGGTAACAGTGTCTTGCGAATCCACAAAACGGTCATGTGAATGTAGCCTTATATTGCTTTATGATGTTATTCTTATCATTGTCCACTTGTTATATGTTTGGCCCTAATGTAAGTACTGGGGGTATTTGAGTACTGGGAGACACCATTAGCACCCAGAAAAGTCAACTGCTATAGGTGACGTCCAGTTCCGGAGTTTTGATAATAACTGGTTGTTACAGGCTGCTGATTGAAATGTCATGTCTATAGCCAGCTCTAGGGGGACACACAATGAAACCAAATAAACCTACTGTAAGTATATTCTTGGAGTAGTTGAAGGAAACAAAACAAACCACGTGGAGGGGTTGCCCTGATCAGACAGTAAGACACTTTGTCCTATGACTTATGAGCCATCTATAAGTTCTTGTCACATCAGCGTCCTGACTAATACCACAAATATCTCTGTGTTTAAATGTAGTATAGCTAGCTACTTTATTTAAGTATCACTTAGAATTCCGCACGTCCTGTTAGTTGGGAAAGGTTTGTCACTTGGCTGACGGACTATGTTCTGGTCTGCATTATTCATGTGAGCCTGGCAGCTGATGAAACAGTGTAGTCAATAAAGAGGCATCCATTCTTTTACTGCTAAACAGAGATGTACTGTACACTGATGTCTGTGTCCGATCGGAGACAATTAAAGTAAGTGGGATACAGTTAGCACAATGAGCTATGCCCAGTGGGTGCTTGATTTACCTAAATTGGAAAAATATACTCAGTGATACGCAGCAACATTCCTTACAAACGTGTATGATTTCAGATCTTGTAATATCTACAATAAAGTGTGAATATTCAATTATCAGTCTCAGTGGAATACACAGAAATGAGGGGGCCCCATAGTGCAGATTATAACTGGGCCCTTTCCTGGTCCTGGCTAATATCAAGATACACTTAAAGGGGTTGTCCAGTTTCCTATATTGTTAATATCAGAATGGCAGGGATCCAACTCCTGGCTTCCCCGCCAATCAGCTTGTGCAAGCACTGCGTTCTCTTCACTCTTTACCTGTTGACATTGCAGAGGCAAACCGTATAATTACAACGCCTCCATCCCATTCAGTTAAATGGGAAGGATCAGTTGTAGTTACAATTTGTCCTATTCAAGTGAATGGGACGGAGGAGCTGTAATTACACCTGCTGCCGTTGATATCGACAAACATTTAAAGAGAATGCAGTGCTCATAGAAACGCTCCAGTCTCTTCAAACAGCTGAGCTGCAGGGGTGCAGTGAGTTGGACCCCACTGATCTGATACTTATGACCTATCATGAGGATTGGTCACCAATATAGGAAACAGAACAACCAAACCTTTAACCATCCAGGATGATCTGGTTGTTTATCCCTTAAGAATTTACCATAGCTTTTTTGGCCTGGCTTAATATGCACGGGAAGCTACTAGTGTGAAGCTGCCCTAGTTGTGTACTACTAGTAGCAAAAACGGCATAAAATAATCTTGTTCACTTTTGCCACTAGCAGCGCTGAAACAATCCAGCGGTCTCATAGCTTGAGTCTGTTGATAAGTAGTGCTCTCACTCCACCTCTCCATGCCTCTTGCTATGGTGATTGACAGACTGCTGCATATGCGCTTGCACACAGTCGCCTGATAATCACCATCCCGAGGGTTGGGGAGTGGAGGGGGGAGTATTCTGTTCATGAATATAGCTAGAATCAGACCGGTATATTCTTTCCTCTCTGCTAGCAGCTACATGGCACATTATTTTGTGCAATTTTGGCTACCAGTATTACACATCTGTAGCTAGTTATAGTTAGTTATAATACATATATATGCAAAGGGGAAATTTTTAAAACTTTCCTTCGTCACGAAGCGCATTTATTTTTAAATTGCGGGTGCATTGACAGGGAACGGCGATTGCGCTGGTCCCCATCATTGTACCCCTCAGATGCTGCATTCATCACGGATCACGGCATCTGACTTTAATATTTAAGTCTATAATAATAAAAAATAAAATCATACTTACCTCATCCATTTGTTCAGGAAGAGCCCACCACCTCCATCTTGATTAAAGATTCAGCTCAAAATCTTGCGCGGGTACTTCACCACGCATGGGATTTTGTGGGATCTTCAATCAAGACGGCAAAGTCCTTTAGATGCTTTTTTTACAACCTCCAGGTGGGCTTTTATGTATCTTTTACTGAAGACAGGCTTCTTTCTGGCCACTCTGCCCTAAAGCCCAAATTGTGGAATGCTGTGGTGTTGGTTAAAGGGGTTCTCCAAGTTAAATTTATTGATGACCTATCCTCAGGAGATCAATATCAGATTGGCGGGGGTCCGACACCCGGCACCCCCGCCGATCAGCTGTTTGAATAGCTGTTTACATGCTGGCTGTAACAGGGGTAGTGGTGAGTAGATGTAATTACACCTAACCGCCCTATTCATTTCTATGAGAAGGATCGCTCCCATACAAGTCTATTACGCAAGCGCTCGCTAGTATGTAATAGGTGCTGGGAGAGGGGAAACATACTTACCCTCCTGCGCTGCAGCTCCGCTCCGGGTCCGGCGCTCCTCTGTCTTTTCCTGGCGGCGCTGCACTGTCCTGACCACGTAGTGCGCGCACTCTGACCTGACGCTGCACGCAGTCAGGTGACAGTGCAGCGCCGGCAGAGAAGACAGAGGAGTGCCGGACCCGGAGCCGCGGCGCAGAGAGGTAAGAGAGTTTTTTTATTTTATTCTGATGGGGCTGATCTGAAGGTCTGATTGGAGGCACAGTGGGCCGATCTGTGGTCTGGATGGGGCCACAATGGACTGATCTGAGGTCTGATGGGGGCGTGGTCGGCTGATCTGAGGTCTGATGGGGCACAATGGGCCTGATCTGAGGTTTGATGGGGGCACAGTGGGCTGATCTGAGGTCTGATGGAGGCACGGTGGGCTGATCTGAGGTCTGATGGGGGCCACAGTGGGCTGATCTGAGGTCTGATGGGGCACAATGGGGCTGATCTGAGGTCTGATGGGGGGCACAGTGTGCTGATCTGAGGTCTGATGGGGGCACAGTGGGCTGATATGGTGGCACAATGGGCTGATCTGAGGTCTGATGGGGGCACAGTGGGCTGATCTGAGGTCTGATGGGGGCACAGTGGGCTGATATGGTGGCACAATGGGCTGATCTGAGGTCTGATGGGGGCACAGTGGGCTGATATGGGGGCACAGTGGGCTGATATGGGGGCACAGTGGCCTGATATGGGGGCTGAGTGGGCTGATATGGGGGCTGAGTGGGTTGATTGGCTGATTTGAGGTTTGATGGGGGCTGAGTGGGCTGATCTGAGGTCTGATGTGGACTGATATGGGGGCTGACTGGGCTGTTTTGAGGTCTGATGGGGGTCTGAAAGGGCTAATCTGAGGTCTGATGTGATATCCTGAAATTTATGGACCAGTTTTACTACCTCATTATTGGTTACCATGTGCAGCTTTATGGGGGAAAACTTTACATTTGTTTTATTTTGGCACAAGGCCACAACATAATAAAATGTGAAAAAAGTGAAAGGGTCTAAAGACCTTTTAAATGAATTGTAAATGGCAATTTATCTGAATGGTTGCCATGTAATACTACATGTAATATTTGGCAAAAAAAGCCAAAGCCTTGTAAATCAACTGTTTGGTGGAAGTGCTGGCAGCTGGAACAGCAGATGCAATATCACAAAGATTGTCTCTTATGGTTCCTTTAAGATTTGTTAATGTGTTTCATTTGGCACAATGATTGGGCTCATCATATCCAATTTATGGGGCCAAGTTTTTTTAATAATCAGTCACAGTTATTGTGATGAAGGTACGGCTACACAGACATTTTGGGTGTGATGTGTTGCATACCCAAGTATGGTGTAGATGGGCAGCCATAGAAATTAATGGAGTCGGAGTGCTCGATATTTGGCACAACCCCAGAATGACAAAAATACAGCAGTGTTGGATTTTTTGTGAATCTGGGGTTGCGGTCACAGCAAATGCTATGGCCCTATTCATATGTATGGTTGCTACACTGCAATACTTTGGCACACAACACGTGTTGTGCCAAAAATTGCAGTGTAGCTGTACCTTAAACCTGAGTGACTAATGGATTAGAAATCCCATTCCAGAAAATGGCAGATCTTAATTTTCCTGTGATAGGAAGACTTTCTGTCATTCTATTCTAGCAAAATGCCCTGAATTACATTTTTGCTGGAACCAAATGACAACACAGTGGGACAGATTTATGAAGACTGGTGTTTTCCACGCTGGTCTCGCTATCCCATGCACCACTGGAGAATATGCTCAATTTATAACAATGCCTCATCATAAATTAAGATCATTCTTTGACAGTCCATACACCTAGAATGAAATGTACGCCAACGTATAGCTGGCTTAGATTTCAGTCATCATTTTTGCCAGAAAACTGTCTGACCTTACCAACACCATGCCCAAGCCATGCTCCCTTTTGAGAAAGTGATGAGGGCAGCATAAAAATGCTGTTTGTGCAAAAACATTTGCACAAATGGTGGTTAAAAAGTTGCAAACCTGTGTTGTGCAATTTTTTTGCTACAGTTTATTTTAACACAGATGGTTGAGAATTCTCCCTCAATGTGTAAGGTAAGTTTCCGACTCTCCTCCAATAGATGGTGTAGGGAGGAGGAAGGATCCTGTTTGTTAAATTTCAGTGCCCAATCTTTTTGTTCTACTAGGAAATAAACCTCCCCCCGAGGTGGTGCAGCGGCTTTTTCTTCTCTCGTCATTTAAATCACACACATGCTCGGCCAAGTCCACTGTGTATGTGTATGGGGGAATTGGGAAAGATTGCTGTTGACCAAATGAGCCTTCGGCTGACAACTATTGAAAGGATATGGGCACCTTTAGTGTTGCTGATAGACCAGTTCTATTAAAGGGGTTGTGCAGGTTCCGAGCCGAACCTGGACATATCCCCATCTTCACCTCTCCGACCCCCCTGATCTGAGCATTGGAACATTTCATGCTCTGATACTCCCCTTAAAGGCAACCTGTCATCTCCGAAACACCCCCTGAACCAGAGTAAGCGGTGTATAGTGTAAGTGATGCTGAATCCGAATGTGTAAGTTTTATCTTCATACTCGCTTCCATTCTGACGCTGTGCTCCCACAAACCAGCAGTAAAATGCATTGAGAGGACTCTTCTTTGAGTCCTTTCCATTATGTGAGTGAGCACTGGAGTCCTCTGAGTGCATTTTACTGCAGGTTTGTGGGAGCACAGCGTCGGAATGGAAGTGAATATGAAGATTAAACTTACATATTCTGATTCAGCAAAACTTACACTATACACCAGTTACTCTAGTTCAGGGGGTGTTTTGGAGATGACAGGTTCCCTTTAAGGCATTTTTTGGAGATCTGGTGATGTACTGGGCTCTTCATGGGGACTGCTAGGGGGAGGCTTCCGCCTAGCAGTAAGGCTGATGACGTAACCGGCACTAGTGAGCGGGATTTAGCACTGCCCTAGCCTGGCAGGACAGCATTGGAGTATGAAATGCTCTGATGCTCATATTAGGGGAGCTTTAGAGGGGAAAATGAGGATATGTCCAGAGTAAGCTCTGAACCCAGACAACCCCTTTAATATTTACTCAATGCCTTACAGAGAGTCTTTCACAAACCATTTCTCTTATGCCATTCATAGGGCATCCAATGTCGGACTTCACTAAATGTCTGAAATGGTACTTAATGAAATGAACCCTTCTATGGCATGTATAACTAAACACAACATGGATTAAATTTACAAAATGTCTGATTGTTAACAGAAAACCCATTTTTATAAGTTCCACAATTGTGCAATATCCGCAAAGCTCGTCCTAAAGTCAACAGAGAATGTATTTTTAAAGCTTATGGTAACATTTCCCCACCGTTCCAGTTTTTGGATGGGTAAATGTTAAACATTACAACAATTAATGGTAAAAAGCATGAAAGTTTAATGCACTCATGCAGCTTTATTGACATTCAGTCATTGTTTACCGCTGCGATAAACACTGGCCTTTGCTTGTATGATAATGGGTACGGTATATTTTAATTTGGGTTATATACAAATTACGTAGTATACTTTTATGGTCTCAGTTCATATCAAAAGCAATTATCCTTTCTGCTTCACCAAATATTGTGTAACTCAAGTGACTAAATTGTTTAGTTAGATTTAGAAAGCCCACAGTGTACAAACGTGATAACTGATGGAAATGTGCTGCGAAAAGATTTGGTTTTGAGTTTATAAATGTTCAGATCAGGAAGCTTTTTCCTCTTGTTTTGGAGATGCCATCTGTGACTTGGGTCAGGTGGTCTACTGACAGCCTTCAGCCTTCCCAAACTAGTCTGCCCTGAGTGTGACCCTGAGCTCAGCTGGTGGTGAGCCACTTAAGCCTATTAAGGACATGAGATCAAGGAGATTTTGTAATGTATCCTGGGGATTTGGAGAGAAGAAAGTGTGTTTAGATGCGCTGCACAAGTTTACCATGCACAGTTGTGCAAATTGTGCATTTTCATGGAGAAGGAAGCCTGTTTCACCTTGAAGGTTAGCAACATGAGGAAGTAAGTTACCATGTGAAATAAAGAAAGGTCTGAGTTTAAAAGGAGTCATGTATCAATGGTGTCATTTGTAATTCACTCAATGGCAAATTTAGAAATGTGACACTCCGTGTATATTTATCTCAGCAAAAATTGGCGAAGAAGCTGATGTGACAGGTCTAGCCTGTATGCTGGTGGGAAGCTTGTACAGCAGGTCTAGCCTGTCGTAGATGTATGCCATTTTTGTAATAAATGATACTATACATATGTGACAACAGTTCAATTTCTACAGGTGATTTCCTGTGATATATTCTCTATTTTTTACTGCAGAAGTTTAAAGGTAACCTGTCATATTATACAGGTTGTCCAACCTGCAGGCAGCAGGAAAGGCTGAGCAGACTGATATATAATTTTGTGGAAAGGATTCAGTATGATTTGTACTTCATTCATGCAAATTCCTGCACTTTCAATGCTTAGGAGTCCAGTAGGTGGTCCAACTCAGTCATCGATGCGCTCCTACAGTCACATCACGCTGCTGGCTGTGCCGAAGCTCGACTCCCGGGCTTTCAACGCTCCTCCCACAGCCAGCAGCGCGATGTGCGGCCTGCAGGGGGAGTGCTGGAGCTCAGAAGAACAGTGAAGCAGGGAGAGGAGAAGCCTCCCTGCTTCACTATGGAAACGAACCGCCCCCCCACCTCATGCCCCGCTTGCCTCCCTTCGCTACGCCCCTGCATTTAGTGAAAAATATTTTTCATCAAACCTCATATGAGACCCCCATAAATTTCAGGACATCACATCAGACCCCCATCAGACCTCAGATCAGCCCTTTCAGACCCCCATCAGACCTCAGATCAGCCCTTTCAGACCCCCATCAGACTTCAGATCAGCCCACTGTGCCCCCATCAGACCTCAGATCAGCCCACTGTGCCCCCATCAGACTTCAGATCAGCCCACTGTGCCTCCATCAGACCTCAGATCAGCCCACTGTGCCACCATCAGACCTCAGATCAGCCCACTTTTGCCCCCATCAGACCTCAAATCAGCCCACTGTGCCCCCATCAGACCTCAGATCAGCCCACTGTGTCCCCATCAGACCTCAGATCAGCCCACTGTGCCCCCATCAGACCTCAGATCAGCCCACTGTGTCCCCATCAGACCTCAGATCAGCCCACTGTGCCCCCATCAGACCTCAGATCAGCCCGCTGTGCCCCTATCAGACCTCAGATCAGCCCACTGTGCCCCCATATCAGCCCACTGTGCCCCCATCAGACCTCAGATCACCCCACCAGCCCCCAAAATATAAAATAAAAAAAACACTCTTACCTCTCCTGCGCTGCGGCTACGCTCCGGGTCTGGCGCTCCTCTGTGTTCTGCCGGCGCTGCACTGTCACCTGACTCCGTGCAGCGTCAGGTCAGAGTGCGCTCACTACGTTCTGATGCTGTATGAGGTCAGGACAGTGCAGCGCCAGGAGGAGAAGACAGAAGAGCATCGGCCCTGGAGCGGAGTTGCAGCGCAGCAGGGTGAGTATGTTTCCTCACTCACGGCAGCTAATACATACTAGTGAGCGCTTCCATAATGGAAGCGTTCACTAGTATTCGCTTTATAAGATGCACGGGCATTTTCCCCTACTGCGTGCGTCTTATAAAGCGAAAAATACGGTATTTACCTGCTTCCCTGAGGATGCGCTCCTACAGTCACATCACGCTGCTGGCTGTGCCGAAGCTCGACTCCCGGGCTTTCAGCGCTCCTCCCACAGCCAGCAGCGTGATGTGCGGCCTGCAGGGGGAGTGCTGGAGCTCAGAAGAACAGTGAAGCAGGGAGAGGAGAAGCCTCCCTGCTTCACTATGGAAACGAACCGCCCCCCCCCCCACCTCATGCCCCGCTTGCCTCCCCTCTCTACGCCCCTGCATTTAGTGACTGCAGTGTCTTGGGGCTTTATATTTTAAGCTATTGGGCTGAAGGGTTTTTCTGAGACTCTGATATTGATGACCTATCCACAGGATAAGTGATCAATATGAGATTGATGGGGGTCTGACACCCAGGACCACTGCTCATTTGAGGAGGCATTGGTGATCCAGTGAACGTTGAAGCATCCTCGCAGCTTACCAAGCACAGCGCTGTCCTTTGTTTAGTGCCCATGCTTGGTATTGCAGCTCAGCCCCATTCACTTGAGTGGGAATGAGCTGTGCCTAGGCCACGTGACTAGGGTGGCCACTTCCACAACCCCAAAAAGGAGGACATCACACCCCAAAAAGGAGGACATGGTACCAGGGACAGTGGCGTACAATGCTTTAATATTACAGCATGCGCGATACAATAGACAGAATACATACTGTACTTGTACTAGTGCTTGTAATTACACTACTCCCTCGCTCCACATGAGACGACGAGTAGTGTAATGACCAGGAAGTGGCACTCACATGGAGCGTTGCCTCCTCTTCAAACAGCTGATCTATATAAATGGCAGGACACCCCCTTTAACTGCCTCTGGAGAACTGGGGAAAAAAAACAAAACTCATACCAAAAATTGACATGCTGAGGATTTCTAAATCCGCATGGCAGGTCAATTTCCGTATGGAACAAAACAAAATAAAAGTGAGATTTGTTTAATCTCATACACTGCTAGTACTGTATTACACTTACATTTTACTTACTGTGTATTATATACAGGAAAAACCCAGGTTATACCAGCATGGTCCATATCACTATATACAAGAAGATGTATAACTTATACCAGCTGTACATATATAATTATATACAGAAGATACCCAGGTTATACCAGCATGGTTCATATCACTATATACAAGAAGATGTATAAGTTATACCAGCTGTACATATATAACTATATACAGGAGATACCCAGGTTATACCAGCATGGTTCATATCACTATATACAAGAAGATGTATAACTTATACCAGCTGTACATATATAACTATATACAGGGGATACCCAGGTTATACCAGCATGGTCCATATCACTATATACAAGAAGATGTATAACTTATACCAGCTGTACATATATAATTATATACAGGAGATACCCAGGTTATATTAGCTGTACATATATAATTATATACAGGACATGCCCAGGTTATACCAGCATGGACCATATCACTACATACAAGAAGATGTATAACTTATACTAGCTGTACATATATAATATAAACATGAGATGACCAAGTTATACCAGCATGATCCATATGATATGTATATATGTATAGCTGGTATAAGTAACTTATACATCTTCTTGTATATAGTGATAAATATGGATCATGCTGGTATAACTTTGTTATCTCATGTATATATTATATATCTACAGCTGGTATAAGTTATACATCTTCTTGTATGTAGTGATATGGAGCATGCTGGAATAACCTGGGTATCTCCTGTATATAATTATATGTGTACAGCTGGTATAAGTTATACATCTTCTTGTATACAGTGATATGGACCATGCTGGTATAAGTTATACATCTTCTTGTATATAATTATATATGTACAGCTGGTATAACCTGGACATGACATCTCCTGTATATAATTATATATGTACAGCTGGTATAACCTGGGCTGGGCATCTCCTGTATATAATTATATACAGCTGGTAAGCCTGGTATAAGTTGTGGTATTGGTATATAATTTTACTGGGCTCATTTGGGGCTGGGCTGCCTACAGGTGGCCTCCTGCGGCTGCCTGTAGTGGACTGGCTGGTTGAGCCAGTAGCTGTTGGGCTGGCTTGGCTACTGGCACTGCTCGGCCTGTGGGCTGTTGTTGGTCAGCTGGGCCTCCTCCTGGCTGGCTGGCTGGGCCTGGCTGGCCCTGGGCCTGGCTGGCTGGCGCCTGGCAGATTGGCAGTGGCACTGCCAGCCTAACTGGCACTAGTGTGTGGCACTGGCAAGCAAGTTAAGCAATTGGCAAGTCTGTGGCAGTCGGCAGTACTGACTTGACTAGCGGAGGAGGAGAGAGCAACTCAGCAACAAGAAGAGAAGAGCATTTTGGAGCAATCCGAGCAAACCAGCATAAGACAGCAGCAGGTGAGGCTTCTCTCGGGCTGCGCTGCTGGCTGGGGCCGGGGCCCGGGCACTTACTTACTGGCAACTGGCAAAGAAGACCCGCTGACGCCTGCCGCAAGCTGTCTGGATCCGCGGGACAAGTCGGCTACGCGCTCCTCTGAGTCTGTTTCGCGTGCCTGCACAATTTATTGCCGGTGCCAACGGCAAGACGCAGACAGCGCAGTGACGTCACAGGCCAGCAGCGCGCAGTGAAAGTTTTATTTGAATGTGTTCCTCCTGATTGGTTGGGGATACTTAAAGGGACATCACCGCCGATATCCACAAAAAAGGAGAAATCCTGGCAGTCCGTCTTGGCCTTGCGCCGGATGGCAGACCATGAGTTTAAAAACCGGACTGTCCGGCCTAAAACCGGACGTCTGGCCAGCCTACACGTGACACATGAATATGACGTCACTGGCCTCTTCAAACAGCTGGTTGACAGAGATCCTGGATGTAGGACTCCCGCTGATCTGATATTGATGACCTAACATAAGGAAGTGCAGCATTAATTACTGCTTATATAGTTTGTGTTGAGGGCTAGCTAGTGTGACTGTTTTTTGAAACAGAAGGAGTCAAAAATATCTTGATATTATCGGTAACGACCCTTTTACATTGGTGATGATTGGGCACAAGAACAAACCTTACAAATTAAACAAGAAACCTTTCACTAGAACAAATATGCCTCTGAATTTTCTGTGCATTTTACTCAGGACCAGGACCTTTTTGTAAGGTGTGCTCAGCAAATCACATTAGAGTTAAAAGATGAAAACCACCAAACCTTAAAACATAATAATTGAGGTCAGGACAGATTTTAAACTGCAGATAATGCCCAGCTAATCCTTCCATGTACAGGGCTTCCAATCTTCATTTTTGCTTTAGAAAAAAAAATCAAGTCAACATTTTTGCAAAACAGAAAATTGGAAAACCAAAATGAACCAGATTATATTTTAGGCTCATTTCCCACCATGCGTTGGTCCTTTGAATTTTGAATTGAAATTTGCACTCATTATATAGGTGTGTTTAGGAGCAATTGTCAACTTGTCAGGAAAATCATGGTTGAAGTAAATAGAGGAACATTCACAGGAAGTTGTATTTCCCTATTTAGACTGCCTTCTCCTAGGATTTTTCCAAAAGAAAGCGTTATATTTCCTGAAAAATGAAATAAAGCTCATTTGGCATGTCTTTGAAATGGAAAAAAAGCCCCTATTGTTATTTAAACCAAGTCAACTAAACAGGAAAGGAGTTATCTTCATTATTAGGTGGGTGCCGTCATCACTTTCTGATTAGATGTACAGCTCCTGGTGCTAGAGGACTATCACGTGCATGGACAGCAGCGATCAAATGATGGGGAGCTAGCTGCTTTATTGTCCACAATCTCTTTGAGTTTTGGCTCAGGCACACAGCAGAGCCCTGTACATGGAGCCTGTACGGCAGGGATGGAGACACAGAGCTCCTTAGTATGGTTCTGTACACCCTTCATGTTCTGCTGCACAGACTCCGCCAGGTATTGTATCAAGAGATATTCTCTTAGTAGTATTTCTTCAAGGGGACTGCTGCTGTACATATCACATCCATTTGTAGTGGATGACAGAAAACCCCCTGCATGCCACCGTCTACAATAAAACAGACCCGCTGCAACAGATTCGGGTATAAGCACTGCTTATAAGGTTTCCATTCAGCAAAAGTTTTTTGTACAGTACATGGAATGAAATGAACTGAACTGAAATATGTATGAAACATAAAATGGCAATAAAATATATTAGAATAGTGGTAGATTTGTTGACTATATACTGGTAACTGATTTAACTTAAGGGCCCCTTTACACACATTTTTTAGTGTTTTAATATGCTGATAAAAAGTACCAATGCTTTTCTAATAGTGTTTTTACAAGCATTTGTTTTTACTTTAAAACATTTAGCACATTTTTTTTTTATGTTTTAAAACTTCACGGACACACAATATCTACGCTAAAATAAAAAATGCTCTGTGTAGACTTTACAATATTTTCCCTGGAGAATTTTTGGGCACTATAAAAATTCTGTGAAAAGCACTAATAAAAACAACACAGTGTTCAACCTCTGTGTGTGAATCCAACCTTAAAGGGGTTTTCTAGCTTTTCTCTTTTAAATTTCCACACCAGTCTGTAGTATATCTGGAAAAATCCTTACTCATTTGCTTTGTTTCGGCTTCCTGGTTCTTTTTATTGGTTTTCCGGTCCCCGTCTGTAAACTCATGGATGGACAGGCTCACATACGTGACTGCAACCAATCACTGGCAGTAAGATGACCAAACAGTAATGTGTTGCTTGGGTATAGGTGACCACTGAGGCCAATTATTGGCTGCAGTGGCACACATGACCCTGTCAATGTGGAAATTTACAGATGGGGATCACAAGTCAAGTGAAGACAGTCAGGGAGCTGTAATGGAGCTATGGGGAAAAGGTCAGTATGGATTTTTCCACAGGAGTCACCGGCTGGAGTGGAAATAATAATAATAATAATAATTAAAAAAAGCTGGAAAACCCCTTTAAAGCTTTACTTCAAGAAAAGTAAGATTGGTCAACATTAGAGATGAGCGAATCTTAAAAAATATGCTTTGCCGAATGTTTGTCGAATTTTTAAAAAGATTCGATCTTAATACGAATCTATTTGGTCGAAGCTGCGTACAAACCTTCTGTTATTCTGGTCGTGTTCTGTGAACATTCGCGGACTAATAACAAACATGGCGTTGTTAAAGGTACGCTACTTAACTGAATACGTACGTACATTAGCGTACAAAGTGAGTACGAATCCTTAGCGTACTATTGTCTAGTGACTGTGTAATACGCAGGCACGAACAACGCTAGGCCGTGGTGTGCATTCCTCAGAAGCAGAGCGAAGTTTGGAAAATGGTATTCAGGCGATTTTCAGCATTTAGCTCTGGAGAGCTTAAATACATGATCCGGCTGATGGACCGGCAGGATTACAATGGCACACACCTGAACCAGCAGAAGAAGGAGATAGTGCAGCAGGTGATCTGAGGCTTGCGCCATCGTTTCAACACTGTGCGGACCCCGGGCCAGATCCAGCAGAAATGGTCAGATTTGAAGTTCAAGTGCCCAGAGCGGCTTAATGAGATCCACGCAGAGATATTTGAAAAGTAAAAACATGTTAAAAAATTAGTGTACTGTATTGTATATATACCAGTGAGTGCCAATAATGAAAACCGTATAGAAGGACACCGTGGGCGTGCGGAGTGCGCTGCAGCAATTTTTTTTCATGCTAGGCCACGCCTCTAACTCCACCCAAACAAGTGAAGGTATTCTCAGATACGTGCCCCTTCCCAGTAATTTGCCTTAGGCTACTTTCACATATGTGGTGGTGATCCTGCAGGCTGTTCTGCAGTATTTGTCCTGCCAATTCCCGGCGTTCTTGCCGGATAGCGGCCGGATTAGCGCGGCCCCCCATTATTGTTAATGGAGCTGGCCGTTCTCCCGTTTGTGTCAGGCAAATGCACTAGTGTGAAAGAAAGTACTCTTAGATATATGCCCCTTCATAGTTAGCGCTTCCTCCTCCTACATACAGACTCAAAGACGTGCTCAATGCTTATGCTGCAGCTAATGTGAGTGGGCGATATCAAAAATATTCCCACGTTAACAATATTAAGAAATTTATTGCGATAACGATATATATCACGATAAATACTCATTTAGAAGAAAAAAATGAATATGGCCCTCCTCTCACCCATAATATCTTCGTAGTAGTATACAGTGTTTTTATTAAAAACGGTCATCATGACAATTGTGTACGGATTTATGTTGCGGTGCAAAGTCAACGACGTCACAGTCACCGTCGAGGCCAGACGGCTCCTACAGTACCATCAGCTTCTAGTAAGTGTAAACAGATTTAATTTATTTTTAATCCAGGCTACGTGGGAGTGCAGCTGCAGTGATATAAGAGCACTAGTGGTTAGGAATGGGAACCGGCCCCAAACTATTCCCATGTATCCAAAAGCGCACTGACAGGGGGGTCCAACAGGCGGCACGGCCCTGGTTCTTATTGCGGGCGGTGGTGGCAGTGGGCAGTATGAGATGAGCGCTTCCATTGTGGAAGCGCTCATCTCAATATTCATCTGTATCGCTGTCCTCAGGACGGCGATACAGATGGCTGTGCTGCGGCGGGGCAAGGAAGGGAGAGGCGTCTCCCTTCCCTGTTCTTCTGATAGGGACTAATGCCTGCGGCCTATCAGAGGCCGGCTCAGGCGGCGCGTTAACGTCATTATCATCGCGCCGCCTGAGCCGGGCACCACACAGCAGGGACACAGGCCGGAAGAGGCCTGCATCGCATCGCTGTTGATGGAGGTAAGTATTAGTGTTTGTTTTTGTTTTTCTTAATAGATGGTACATTATAGGGGGGCACCTGGTATTTCTTACTGGCCTATTTTTCTTTTTTTGGGGGGGGGAGGGCTTGCACTATGGGGGCATTTCTTACTGGCACATTATGTGGGGGGCCACCATGGAGACGAGGAGCACTATGGGGAATCTGGGGGCTCTAAAGGGGCCTTTTTTATTGGCACATTATAGGGGACACTATAGGGGAGAGCGGCACTATGGGGCATTTGGTGGCACTATAGGGGCATTATTTGGGGCCACATGGGGGAGTGGAGCACTATGGGGTCATTTGGTGGCACTATAGGGGCATTATTTGGGGGCACTACGGGGGAGTGGAGCACTATGGGGGCATCTGGTGGCTCTAAATGGGGCATTTTTTTTACTGCCACATTATAGGGGGCACTATAGGGGAAAATGGCACTATGGGGCATCTGGTGGAATATAGGGGCATCATGTGGGGCATCTGGTGGCTCTAAAGAGGCATTTTTTAGATTCAGAGCTGGGAGAGGACAGCCAAGGGGCAGCAGGCCACGGGCGGTTGGCAGATGGTTGGGGAAACTACAGGCCTTGAGCAGGATCTGGGAAGGGAGGAGAGCGGAGGAGCTTCCTGGCTGTAGCCTGCTGTTGTCTATTGTATAATGTGAAGCAGCCAGTGCAGCCAGGACACCCCCTCCCCTCTCCATATGATGTGTATTGCCGGGCATCAACAATATAATTTCAGTTGTACAGTGTTTGTTGGGAGTGGCCTACTATTTTAGGAGGGGCTTATAATAATGGGTGGGGCCCACTTTTTGCACGGTGTAGCGCATTTACACAACTAGGAGGGGCTTTAGGAAATGGGTGGGGTGGAAAATCGGCGTGGCGCACTGTGCGCACCGCATTTTTTGCTTTTCGGACCCCCCCTAGAAAAAATTCCTGGGTGCTTCCCTGCATGTATCAACATCAGAAGTTACAACTGTTCATTAGAGTTGAATGTAATGCCATTATTTAATGATTTTTGACAGCTGCTGCACCACAGAGGAGCTCCTCTCACCCTCCTCCACCACAACAGCGAGAGAGGACCCTACCTGCCCCTCCAACACCACCAGCCTAACTTCCAGAGGTAGAAGGTTGGTAAAATAAAAAGTGTAATGGGTGGACCTTCTGTCTTTAAAATATAAGCTAAATTTATGTTTTATCTTTTGTAGCTCCAACCGTCAGGGAGGAGTTTTCCCCAGGACCATGGGAAGACCACTCAGTATGGGTGTCCAGTAAGTACAAACCCCAAACTGACCATGTGTGTTGTGTGGCCTTCTCTGTGAGCAGTTCAAAGAAACAAAAAATGGCTCAATACAGATACATGTCACTGAATAACTCGTTCCAGTAGATATACCAAATATTTAATGACATGCAATTGGTAAAGTATTATCCAGGTGCTGGTTTGAAAGTTTACAATTTTTTTTCGTGTGACAACCCCTTTAACTGGATCATGCTAATTATTTTACTGTTTCCACCCCTACAGATATCCCGACAGACTTTGAGGTGGAGGCAGCCTTACACTGCTTTGACACCAGGCTCCATGCTGCATCCCGGCTTATTCGCGGCCTGCAGCTGGCGCTCCGAGAGCTGCAGGCGATGGTGGCCAGACGTTGTCAAAGGCCGGCGTAACCTTTTTATTTCCTTTTTTTTTACTTATTTATTTTTTGTAGAAAATTATTATTTCTTTTACTAAAATTATTTTTCTAAAACCTGTGTTTTAATAGTTTTTTTTTAAACCTTTAACACCTTCCTGACATAGTGTGAAGAAGACAGGGTTGTCTAACTAGGCCGGAGCCTCCAAAAATTGTGCATAGGCCAGAGCCTGCATTAGTGTGAAAAAGACAGGGTTGTCTGTTTAGGCCAGCGCCTCCAAAAATTGTGCATAGGCCAGAGCCCACATTAGTGTGAAGAAGACAGGGTTGTCTAACTTGTCTGTTTAGGCTGGAGCCTCCAAAAATTGTGCATAGGCCATTTTCCCGGATTAATGAACACAAGGTGTCTTCAGGCCAAGCAATAATAAATTACGCACATTCCGGTTCCCGTATTACAGTAAGAGAAAAAGGCTTGACTTGTTTGGACAAAAAGCCTGTAAACATTCTACCTTGTAAAGATAGGCAGTGAAAATTATATATGGGCTTTTCATGGGTGCCACGGCCAGTAGTAGTAGGGGACGGGGTACATCAGCACAGCAGAGAGTGAATATACAACTAACTGCGGTGGAGGATAACAGGTGTGGCAGAAGACCGCTTTGCCGCTGCAAGTCCAGCAGAACGTTGTGGGACACATAAGAGTGACTCAAATGAGTGCAAAGCTTCCGTGACTTTGCCAGCACTGTGCGCAGGCCAGTGAATGTTTTGAGAAATCTCTGAACCATTAGATTTAGGACATGTGCCATACAGGGAGCATGCGTGAATTGCCCCAAGTTCAGCGCTGCCACTATATTTGTCACTCAGGACCTTGCCCACTTCCAGCTGGTGGGGAGACAGCCAGCGTACTATTTGCTGCTTGATGTGATGCAGCAAGCGCTGGCCTGTGTGGCTGGTGTTGCCAAGACAAAATAAATCTAACACAGCGTGGCAGCGTTTAACCTGACACATGTGATAGGAAGGAGGGGGTCAACTCTCTGCCCTGATGTTCCTGCACGCGGACTGCCCGTGGAGGTGGAGGAGGGAATGGATAAGGGTTGGTGTTGGGTGGTCTGCAATCCTGGCTGGAAAGCGCGTGGAGGTGCCAAAAGCAATTGGCCCTGTTGCTAGGGGGTTCCTGCCTCGCTGCCACTAAAAACATTCAGCCAGTGGGCCGTAAAGGACATGTATTGCCCCTGGCCATAAGCACTGCTCCAGGTGTCAACCGTGATGTGCACGGTGCTGCAGAGAGACAGCTGCAGGGAGCATCCTATATTGTCTGCCACATACGAGTAAAGGGCTGGGATAGCTTTGTTTGAAAAGTAATGCCAGCCAGGGAACTGCCAGCGTGGCTGAGCGCAAGCCATCAGCATCCTAAAAGCTGTACAATCAACTAAATTGTATGGCAGAGACTGCACAGCCAGCAACTTGGTCAGGTGAGAATTAAGTTTGCGCACTGTTGGATTGCTGGTTGCGTAAACTTGCTTCCTGGCCACACACTTGACGATGGACGGCTGACGAGTAAGAGGAGGTGGAGAAATGCACACGGTTGACGACGAGGTGTATGTACTAGTTACGCCCCTGGATGCGGGCTGCCTGACGCAAGGGACCCCGGTAAAAGTAGCCTGCTCTTCAGGATTAATGCGCTGCTATAATCCACTTTGGTTAGCTAAATTTGCGGCATGACGCCGCTTCAGATGGTTCCACAGAGCAGTGGTCCCTACATTTGAGGCTTTCCCACAGCTCAATTTCTGCTTACAGAAATTGTACGTGGTTGTGCTGATGTCCCCCGGCAGAGTGGTGAAATACTTCCACACACCTGACGTTCGGCCTCCAGAGGTGGCCAATCTTGTAGCCCTTGCACGCTTAGACCCTGATGTCGGCCCCACTATACTTTGGGTCTCACTAGTTCCCAAGGCAGGCCTGGCCCTGGGCCTAACTCGCCTCTGCCCTCTGTTGCTGCCACTACCACCCCCTCCTCCTCGGAGATCAAATCCTCCTCACCAGCCCGATCCGCCTCCCAGGTCCTCCTGTCTAACACATCATCATCAGACTCCCCACCACTTTTGTCTTACTGCAATATTGGCTGTTCCCCACCAACCTCCGCTTCCAGGCAGTCCAAACTCTGACTGCTCTGTAAAAAATCATCAGGGAGGCTTTCCTCCACATCTGCCGGATTATGCAATGGGGTTTGGTGGCCTTTTGTTTGAAAAAATGCAGAATGGACACCATTAGGAGGGGGCACTGAAGGCTGAGAGGTGGCAGAAAATGACGGGTTTTGCTGGAGTGGAATGGTAGAGCAGGAGGAACGCTCTGAGTCTGAGATGAGTGAGCCATCAACTCCACTATCTCATCCACTTTCTCCTCTACAACAATTTTGCGCCTTGGTGGGTTAGTCTGGTGGAACAGTGGCCAACTACTACAAATTCGACCGGTAGAAGCTGCGGCTATATGTCCTTTGCCACTGCTTGCCTATGCCACCTTCTCCTTCTTTTTTTTGGAGCTCGAGGTCTGGCTGGAAGTGGAACCCTTTTGCTTCTCCATGCCAGACATTTTCACTTGACTGTGGCCCTGCAGGTCTTTGTCTCTCTCTGTCTCTCTCCCTGTTTCTCTCCCTGCCTGATTAATATTACTAGCCCTGCACTGGCCCTGATATGTGTATTATTATGGATGCCCAGAACAACACCACAATTTCCATAGAACTGTTTTTTGTCTTTCATAACTTCACAGTGCTTCTGCTCGTCTCAGCAGTCGCAGCACAACTGATGCGTCACTGGCTTACCGAGCCTATGGGCCATTCAGAGCAGGCCCTTACCACTAGGTCAGGTGACCGGGTTCTTCCCGGGCTTTTTGCCGCTCTCATCGCAAACATTTCTGCACAAATAACGAACATACAGTAAAAGTTCGCTAATTAACTGAATTCGTACGCATCATTATATAAATTAACTGATACGTAGCATTACCGTACAATTCATTGGACAAGTACGTAGCGTTTGCCTACAAAGGTTTAAGAACATTTAAGATTTGAAAGGAGTGAATCTGAAAAGATCCGGATTCGCTTCGGAGTAGAAAATTGCAAAGATTTGTATCGAATCTACAAAGCGACAAATAGATTAGCTCATCTCTATTCAACGTAACTGATGTCAAAGGCAAGCTTAAAGGATCATTGCAATCTCAGCCTTTAATGGCTGATATTGGAATGAGCGCTGGCTGGGAATAGTAAGAGTTACAGAAATGGTCGAGTGGCCTGTGCTCCACTGTTTCCATAACTCCCATAGCAGTGAATGGGGACTATGCAAACAGTAGTACAGCTAGCTACTTTGTTTCCATAGCTCTTGAGTTACCGGAAACAGTGTAGCTCGCTGTGCTACGTTGTTTGCATATCTCTCATTTACTGCTATGACAGTTAAAGAAACAGCAGTGCACAGCTACCTTGGATGCTTCCATAACTCTGGCCACCCTGGCCAGCACTTACACAGGTCATTCCCAACATGGCCACAAAAGGCTGAGATGGGAATACTCCTTTAAAGGACTATGACATTTATCTGATGTTGCAAAATGTGTGTGAAGGAGCCCTTAAGTTATATCAGTATATAGTCAACAAATCTACCATCATTCTAATATATTTTTATTTTAAGGGGAAATTGTGTTGCAAACTGTTGGGGACCAGCAACATTGGACTGGATTTAACTTGGCACTGCTATGGAGACTGAATCTTTGGCAAAGATCAGGATATTGGCTAGAGCACGCTTGGCTATGTCTCAATTTGCATCGGCAAATTGGCCCATGTGTATTGCGCCAGATTTATTAATAAATATATTATTTTTTATTTAGACACTTCTTGTGCTTTACTAGACAGTTTTGAAAAGTATGTAAAAAAGAGACATGGCTTAGAAAAGGGACATTGCTTAAATGCACTGAATTGTGCCAACATTTTTGTGCAAAATATTAAGGGACAGTGAAGAAACTAAGAAGTAGTGCAAGGAACAGAAAAGTGTTGTTACTGCAGTGGGTGTGGAAACACTGAGTCAACCAACAGATTTGGGCTAAACCTAAAGGCGTTGTCCTGGCAGTCCCCTGATAGTCACTCTTTAACCCCTATACAGGGATCTGGACTTTGCTGCAGGGGAGTCACCAGGCTGCTACCTCCAGGAGTTGTCTCTGTGTGGTTGACAGCTTACACACGGGGGTCAGTGACCCAGGGTCTGGCAAAATTGTAGTCAGGGACAGGCCAAGGTCATGGCAGATGGAGTACGTGTAATAAACTGTAAACAGTCCGAGGTCAGGGCAGACAGTCAAAGGTCAACAGAGAGGTCAGGCATAAATCAGGTTATGGAGCGGAGGGTCAGAATCCAGGAATCAGGCAGAAGTTGGAGGGAACTAGCCAGCTGGAATGAGGCACCTTCCGAGCTATGACTCAGGTACCTTCCAGGAGGTTAAGGTACCCAGCCATTGGCTGGAGAGAATTAGGGTGTGCATACTGCCCTTTTAAGAGCTGAGAAACATGCGTGTGCCCTAAGGGCAGAAGAATGAGGACTATACTGGCTGCCGGGGAGCAGATGAAGGCCAATGGATCCATAGCACAGGAGTAGCAGCAGGGTAAGTGGAGCGGCACCTGAGCCCACCACAGGGAGTAGTATGGAGGTGGACATGTGCTGCCGACACAACAAGTGTTTAGGCTGTGTTCACATTGGTACTATTTATGTCCAATGTTCTGCTTCATTTTTGTGGACACAATCAGCACCCTTGGACCCCTTTGACTATAAAGAAGTCAATCGGGTGTCCATCAGGTGACTCATATGTTGAAGAAACTTGCATTCTGGACAGAAGATATGATCATAACCTAACATATTTAGCAAGGCACACCATATCTATCAAACAGCTTTAGCTTCTATGAATAATTTGGCAAATCTTCTGCCTGGTCTAGTTTAAAGGGAACATGTCACATTGAACATGATATTTGAGCTGCATGCACTGTTATAGATCAGGAGGAGCTGAACAGATTGATATATAGTTTTGTGGGAAAAGATTGAGTAAAACATAATTTCTACATTTAAATTCTTGCTCATTCTGTGCTTTGAAGTCAAGGAGACGGTCCTATCAGTGACTGAAAGCCTCCCCTCCATGACTATATATGCAGATATAGCTGTCAATCACTGATAGGACCACCTCCTGGACCTCACAGACCAGAATGAACAGGAATAAATGGAAAACAAGTTTTACTGAATCTTTTCCCATAAACCTATATGTCAGTCTGCTCAGCTCCTCCTGCTCTATAAGATGCTGCCTGCAGATACACTGCATTTTCATGACGACAGGTTCCCTTTATGTTGTCTAAATGTAAGACAATATTAATACATTTGGCACAGTATCTAACAGAGGTTCATACTGTAGTTCTATTAATCTAATTTCATTGTAACAAGCCAGCATTTTTGGGAGTGTGGGAGGAAACTTGCACAAATATGGGAGGAACATGCAAATGTCATGCAGGTGTTACCACTGTGTTGGGGAACAATAAGTAAACTGTGAACTCCATATAATTATGTTGGCAGCTAACATTCAGTAAAGAATATATTTTTTACCCTAGGGTTGATATGACTTTAGATGTACCAAAATATAATTTACTCAAGGATGTTTATATGAAGAGGAGGGAAGGAAAGAGCGAGAAGAAAAACAGATGAAGGAGAAAAAGTGTAAAGCCTTAAGTCCAAGACTTGCTGCTTATTGACATTGTGATCACAAGTACTGAATGGGCCACTGAACATATGCAGATGATCGGACGAATGCTTGTTCCGGTTAATTGGCCCATGTACCAGGATCAGCCATCAAGCAAATGCTTGTTTGTCAGGTGATTGGATCTTTTATGTGAACATAAAATTTCCAATGATCGTCCGGATATCTCCAAGTGCACACATATGCAAATGTATGGGGTGGAGGTGACCATGCCCTTTCCAACTGCCTCTGTAAAGGCCTTAATTCGAGCACTAATAAACTTGTTTCATCGCCAGTTGGTGCTTGTTATGGCTTGGTATTGGTCATGTAAAAGGATTAGGCTTTCAGAATCAAAATTAAGGTCTGAGACTGAGATATAATCTTTTTACACATGAGAAAGAAGTCAACTGACCCCTGTCGACTGGATCAGCTCGCCATCTCCTGTGTGTTGGGGTATGCCAATTGTTTCTTGACAGTAAATGTCGGGCAAAGTAGAATCTGGCATGCTGGATTTCAACATGACCACTACTCAATTGTCACAGAAGATAGGCTGCTGCCAGAACTGTCCAGCAGTGGCTTCTTCCTTCCAGCACATTGAAATAAACATAAACCCTTGGCCAAAACCCTTGGTTCTACTGTACTTCTAAATAACCATAGGAAAAGGAGCTGAAACCAATAACTACGGCAAACACCCCTCATAAAAGATACATTATAATAATTTTTTTTAATGCAATAGTATATTCCATTCTCATACATAAGGCACTGGAGGTGATGTTATAGGGGATGTATATGCGGTTGAAGATATTGGAATGACATAAAGCAACTTCTTCACCGACAAGCACTGTCAAGTTACTTTTGCATATAATTGTATATTCTTGCTTAAGGCACATAGTGTATGTTAAACTATTCAGCCCACCCTAAAATAATGAAACTGGTATGTCAAGCTTTACTGAGTATTAAGACATCACATTTATCCAGGGCTACCATCAAGACACTAAAGGTGGCGCTCCTGTCAGAGTCCCAAATAACAGACCCAAACTTACCTGTAGACCTGTCATCCACATCCATGTGCTACATGGAAGCTCAAAAGTTTCACTAATAAGATTAAAAGACCATGTTTAATATAAAATAACAGGCAAATCTGGTGCCCTTTATCACATAAGGATAAATGCATATGCCCCATTCAGTGTTTCCTTCATCGTGGCCCTGAGAGGTTGTATCTAGATAATATGATTACCCTTCATTTAGAAATAAGTATATAATAGGAATATGGATTCTATGATCTTTCCAGATCCATACTATATGTTTGATGGGTCCCTTGAGAAAGGGAAAGTTGACAAAAGGTTGGCACGTGTACCTTAACTAGAAGTAGGTTGATGGTTGAGGAACTGCTGAATGAATAAGCAAGAGATGAACGATCATTACAACAAAGCAACCATAAACATTTTGGTCCATATTAGCCATTAAAGGGAATCTGTCACCATGATCGTGGACTATTATCTACAGTAATACATGATTAGTACTGCAGATATGGAGTTCATATCACTATTCTTTATTTCCCTACTACCCCCATTCCCCTACTGTCAGTGCTCAGAGCTGCATTAAAATACATTTTCTGGACTGCTGTGCATGCACTCATGAGTCCTCTCTATTATATTAGTACAGCACAGCAGTCCGGGCTGTGTATTTCAGCACAGCTTTGAGCATGAACAGTGGGGAATTGGGGGAAATAGAAAAAATAGTGATCTGGACTTTTTATCTGCAATATTACTAATGTAGCACTGCACAAAATAGTCCAAGATTGTGCTGACAGATTCCCTTTACGTTCATTCATCCATGATCAAGGACATCAAGAGAAGGATTAATGATCTTTCAATGTTGAATGTTTTTCCACAGAGCAGAGGGGAGTGGGTTTTCTCTAGGGGGTCCATGAGTGGTCCCTGGTGGGTCCCCCATCATTAATTATCTTCAGGGTTTTGATGCTTCCTGCCACTGGTTCTCATAGCTAAGAGAGCCCTAGTCCAAGGCAGAAGTCAGTCAGTAGAATACTGACAGGGTCTCCTGGCAGAACAATCTGAGGCAGTAGGCTCCTACTGAAAAAAATGTTATGGTGCGGTTTTAGGGATTTTTTGTAAAGGTGTTTTGCCATCTCAGAGAATGGGGGCATATCGCTAAGATAGGCCCCATTGTCTGATAGGTGCGGTTCCCACCTCTGGGACCCGCACCTACACTGAGAGTGGAGCCCCAAAAGTTGTGGAGGCTGCACTGCTCACGTACAGCCACTCTCCATTCATTGCTATGGGGCCGCCAAAAATAGCCGAGTGTTGGCTCGACTATTTCCAATTCACTACCATTCACTACTATGGGGAGAGGGCTTGATGGTGGAAAACCCGTGGTCCTCCAGCCACCACTCTCCCTGCTCCGTTGTCGTGTATGGGACCTGCACCTATCAGACAATGGGGGCATCAGATAATATTTGGATGTAGCTGTACAGTTAGGCCTCAGAATAAATCATACTGGTGGGCCCTAGGCACCCCAGTTCAACACTGGCCATCTGCATCTCATATAGTCGAGGGCTAGTGGCTACCATATGGAAATGTTAAAACATGGTGAATTTATTCAATCATTTGTTGTTAAATTTCATTTGGTGAATTATTGGATTGGAATTGTTCATTTCTAACTAGATTGATACTGTATGTATCCTTTTGCAGCTTGTTGATTTAATGGCATTATGTTTCCATGTTATTGCCTACTAAATGAGGCCTGTTCATTAAGTGTAAT
Source organism: Rhinella marina (assembly GCA_900303285.1). Lineage (NCBI taxonomy): Eukaryota > Metazoa > Chordata > Amphibia > Anura > Bufonidae > Rhinella > Rhinella marina. The sequence continues at coordinate 1,457 of ONZH01030378.1, read as the reverse complement.
TATTTGAGTCCCATATAGTAAAATGTTGGGTTTTACTGGGCAGCTGACCAGTTAGTGTGGACCCTTTTTTAAACTCAAATACTTGGAGTTCTGACTATAGCACCCCCTGATAGAAGCTATGAGACCGATCCATTGTGCACATTGCTTGTTCATATTGTGAATATATAGTTATTACCATGACTGGATGATTTACTCTTTTCTGCTGTTGGCATCACATTGAGACCTTGATGCGGCATGTGTAATATGAAACAATCTGTTGACCTCATACCACCTCTCTATCAGCGGTGCAGCTATAGAGGAGGAAAAGATAGTAGTCATTCATTGGTCCTGGTGCCTGAGGAGGTCAAAGACCTATCTGTTGTTTAGGAAGACATCAGTATTATTAAAGGGGTTGATCTTTTTCTGGCTACCGCTGATTAATGTGTTTACAGGATGACTATATGGCACCTAACTATAATTTGTTGACATTCTGCACCATTTTCTGTATTTCATAAGGTATGCTGTCTTGTTGGCCAAGTCCTTTGTGCTGTCCACATAGCAGTCCTGTCCATAAAATGGACGCTGATGGAGAGTCATGTGACCAGACAAATCACTCAGTCTCCTCCATTAAAATACACTACACCTGTACTAAACTCTTCAAGTACAGAAGATTTGCCCGACAAGGGGACACGATTTATGAAATATAGCAAACGTCACAGAAAATCACCGAAGGCTATATTAGTAATAGTCCTATAGTCATCTTACAGTCACATTGGTCAACAGTAGCCAGAAGGTGGCCAACCCCTTTAATAGCATGTTGTAGGCGAAGGGCTTAGTTACCAATTTTGCATTGGTGTCCAGGTGGTTCACACTTCTGTTCACTACTATGACCTGCATATCGTGGATTGAATAAAGTCATAAAGATTATCTTGTGAGTTTTATGTGCTTGTTGTAGATGACAATCTGCACAATTCCTATTTTCTTTGTGACAAAAAAAAGTGCTTGGCCCAAGCTGGAAAGGGCAACTGCTATGGCTGGTCATTTTGTATCCACCACGAGTCTATGGTGAGCGTAGACATTGTAGATTAAGTACAAGATCCATCTAGCTAAAATATGCATGAATGTCATGTTTAGCTGGATAAATGTATATTCTCTAGAGCTATGAGAAACCCGAGCGTTACCACACTGCACATCTTTAGGCAAAGCTGTTTTCCTCAGTCCTTCTCATACATTTGGCTTGGAGGTCCTGTCTTAGTCCTTTATGTACAATATAACGTTTTTGTGCAACCCATTTTTCTTTCCACACACAATTTAAAAGGCATTAAGTACCAAATTTGTACAATATGTTCTATTTACACTAAAGTCTAGGTCGCTCCAAGCCGAGCTATAAGTCACTGTGCAACACTTACCTTCAGGCTGCTACTCAATCTTTCACTACTTCCAACATGTCAAAACTATTTTGTGAAGATCAAAGTAAA
>ONZH01030377.1:0-129552 GCA_900303285.1 Rhinella marina | reverse complement strand
TTTACAAACTTCTTCCACTAACTCAACATTGTCATCATCATCATCATCACCCACAGACTGCGACAGTTGGAAAACTTGGGCATCGGGAACGAGGTCAGCAGCAACCTGAGAAGTGGTTTGTGACTCTGGGAAGGGTCCAGAAAACAGTTCCTGAGAGTATGCCGGATCGCATTCCAAATTTTCCTGGGAGGGGGCAGACTGGGGGGAAGGAGGTTGAGGTGGAGGAGCCAGAGGAGTGCTCCCTTGGGTAACGTGGGTGGACTGCGTGGAAGACTGACTGGTGGAACAAATTACTTGAAGCATTGTCCGCAATCCACGACATCAGCTGTTTCGCACTGTTGTGGTTTCAACAGTCCTCTACCACGTGTCCCTGTAAGTTGAGACATGAAGCTAGGGAGTTGTAGCTCTGCGGCGTTCCCCTGCTCCCTCATCGGCAGGTACTGTCTCACGCTGCCCAGGACCACGGCCTCTGCCCCCTACAGTAATTGAATCGACAAGCCCACGCCTCGTCCTCGACCCTTAGCCCTGGGGTTCCAACTATTTTCTGTATATAGTGTATTATTTAAAAAATAAAAAATAAATGGGCCTGGCTGTACATGAGAACCCCACCAAACTTTGTTCAGTCTGGGTTTAATTAAAGTGATGTACGGAAAGTGTCACCCTGGACAGAAAATACGGATTGGAGTGAGTGTACTGAACTGTGACACACAGAATGGTTCCACACAGCTGTGTGAAATGGATTTGTATCACTGAGCTAAAACAACAAAAAACCTATTTTTTTTATATATTTTTTTTGTAGTTTTGTTTTTTTGGGAATGTGACGTGCAGAAACTATCGTAGAGCTAACTGACACCCTGCTGACGGTGGCTATTTTGACTGCGACCCAGACAAATGTCGCACAGAGATTTTTTGGGATCAAGCTATATACGTGACAGCAAAAGACTTGGTTGTATTAAGTGACGTACAGAAAGTGTCACCTGGACAGAAAATACGGATTGGAGTGAGTGTACTGAACTGTGACACACAGAAATGGTTCCACGCAGCTGTGTGAAATGGATTTTGTATCACTGAGCTAAAACAACAAAAAAAACTATTTTTTTTTTTTTTTTTTTTTTTTTTAGTTTTGTTTTTTTTGGAACGTGACGTGCAGAAACTATCGTAGAGCTAACTGACACCCTGCTGACGGTGGCTATTTTGACTGCGACCCAGACAAATGTCGCACAGAGATTTTTGGGATCAAGCTATATACGTGACAGCAAAAGACTTGGTTGTATTAAGTGACATACAGAAAGTGTCACCTGGACAGAAAATACGGATTGGAGTGAGTGTACTGAACTGTGACAGACAGAATGGTTCCACACTGCTGTGTGAAATGGATTTGTATCACTGAGATATAACATTAAAAAAAAGGGGGTTATATATGGCGATAGCTGCACTACTAGTGCCAGCCAGCCAAGCCAGGAGACAAAAAAAAAAATTCTTGTAGCCCTTAGAAGGGCTGTTGGGTTCTTTGTGGGTGATTCCTGCCTAAATTCACGGATAAAAAAAAACACCTATAGAATGCTTTATTAGCAACATGTGCATGGGGACTCACATAGAAAGATATAAAGATAAAGAGGGGAAAAAAGACTCAGAATATAAGAACTCCCTAAAATGGGAATGATAAAGCAGTCAATTGCTGCGTTTATTTTTTATTATTAGCTAAACATAGCTGCGGTTGTTATCGTCAGGGCTAGTTTGCCTATGACAACCGCATAAAGCAGTCAATTGCTGCATATGTTATTCAACAACTAGGTGTAACCGCGGTTGCTATCACCAGGGCTGGTTTGCCCATGACAACCGCAATCACAGCACTCTGTGGGGATTTAATTCGCATAACCACTACAGACCCAACTATATACTATAGTCAAAAAGAGTCCGTGTGATAATAGAGGACAGCTTATGATAGCAATTCGTTCCCTCTATAAGTATATTCAGTTGCAATCACAACCGGCTACTACTCCTGATATCCCACCCGCCACAGGCTTCAGAGTGAGCGGATAGCCATGTAGCAGTGTGTGTTGCTATACCCCACAGAACAAAAGCTCCGCTACTGCTCCTACATATATTTGCTACGCTCGACGCGTTTCATCTATCTAAGACTCATCAGGAGCATTCAAGGAATCGTATGTATAGGTAGCACGCTAGGAGAACGGTCACACTGATGGTGTGTGACCGCTAAATCGGCGCTATATTGGCCGCACGCGGCCGCCGAAGCCGCGAGTATATAAGGATAAGGCCACTCCCCCTTTGGGTGGAGCTATGCGGCAGATCAACCAATGACCACCAAGAAGGGGCGAACGGCCCCGCATCATAGTGCACGGCCCCTAGTACTCACGGCCGACCCTATGAGTGTCACATACGCTCACTACGTATCAAAATAAGGGATGATACTCGCAGGACTTCATCATCCATAGCCAGGATAAAGGGACAAAAGAGAAATGTGACTAAGGCATTAAACAGGTACATTTAAGGCACAGTAAGCCAGCACCGGCAAGAAAACATCACTGCTGGATCACAAGGTTTATAGATAGCATAGAGAGACTAACACCCGATCAGCAGTTATCATAAAAGAAGAACAGAAGCATCATATTTATATGAAGCATAAATACGAAATATGCTCATTAAGCCCATGGGGGCGAACTGTTCCCAATTTAAAAGTCCATTGGGCTTCTTTTTGTAAAATGTACCTATCCAGATCACCCCCTCTGGGTGAGGGTCTTACAATTTCGATGCCCTGAAAATGAATGGCGCCGATATCACCTGAATGTTGGCTATGCACATGACGTGCAATGGGGGGTATCTGCGCATTTCCTAATGTCATTTAGGTGTTCACCAATTCGTCGGCGAAACTGGCGCACAGTCTTCCCAACATATTGCATTCTGCATGTGCATGTAGCCAAATAGACCAGGCCTGCTGACTTACAATTAATGAAACTCCTGATATCATACATTCTTGATGATACCGTACTGCTGAAAGTGCGTCCCTGTAGAATAGACCCACACGCAACGCATCCCCCACATCGAAAAGTGCCCTTAAGGTTGTTGGACAACCACATGGGGGTGGGTGAGGATTGAAAAAAACTCCGGACCAGCCGGTCCTTGAGATTACGACCCCTCCGAAAAGTGACCGAGGGGGACTCACCCACCAAATGTCCCACATCTGGGTCCATACCCAAGATCTTCCAATGTTTATGTAGGATCGCTTTGATGGAGTCATGGGCCGCATCAAAGGTTGCTATCAGGCGAATTTTGTTTTCCTGCTCCCCCCTCTCCTCTCTCCCGGGGGTTAAGCAAGGATTCCCTGGTGCAAGACATCGAACTCTGGTATGCTGACGACAGGACCTTCCTAGGGTAACCGCGCTGTAAAAACCTGCTCTCCAATTCTCTGGCCTTAGTTCTAAAATCCGCCAGAGATGAGCAGTTGCGGCGTACCCGAAGGTATTGTCCCTTGGGTATACCCCGTTTCAGGGATATGGGATGGCAACTGTCCCAGCAAAGCAAACTGCTTGTTGCTGTCTCTTTCCGGAATAGACTAGTATTAATTTTGCCATCCGGCGATTTTATAATGAGCAGATCCAAAAATGTAATCTGTACGGGACTAATTTCCCATGTGAGAAAAAGGTTACAAGTATTTTTATTAAGAATCCCCACAAATCTGAGAAAGTCGTCCCGTGACCCAGTCCAAAAAATCAGGACATCATCAATGTAGCGTAGCCACATGGCTACATGAGATATCCACATTGACATGTCCTCATGAAAGACCACCTCCTTCTCCCACCAGCCCAGGTATAAGTTGGCATAAGAGGGCGCACAGGGACTTCCCATGGCCACACCCCTGAGCTGGTGGTAGAAGTGGCGGTCAAAAAGAAAAACATTGTGGTGGAGAATAAATTCCAGCAAATTACTGATAAACTCGTTGTGAGGTACAAAGTCCCTTCCACGCTCCTGGAGAAAGTAGCTGATGGCATTAAGCCCTTTTTCATGAGGAATGGAGCTGTAAAGCGCCTCCACATCGAGGCTCGCTAAAAAGGTCCCTTCCTCAACGTACAGGCCATCCAATTTGTTGACAATCTCCATAGAATCCCTTACATACGAGGGAAGGGCCACCACAAAAGGACGGAGAATAATGTCAACATATTGGCTTATCCCCTGTGTTAGGGAATTAGTGCCAGATACAATCGGCCTACCTTTCAGTGGACTAAGCCCCTTATGGACCTTGGGCAGTGAATAAAAAACCGCCAATTGGGGATATGTAGGAAAAAGGACACTGTATTCAGCTTTGCTAATAAGTTTATTACAAAGCGCGGGGTCCAATATATCCTTAAGATTAGTTTTAAAAGCATCATTGGGGTTGTGTCTAAGCATCTCATAGCACGAAGTGTCTTTGAGAATATCAAGACACATGCTCCGATACTGTTCCTGCCCCATCACCACAATATTGCCCCCCTTGTCTGCCAACTTAATCACTATGGAATGATCTCTTTCAAGTGATAGTAATCCTTCCACTTCGGCTCTATTGATGTTACTATTGCCGAAGTGACGGTCCTGCAACTGAGTAAGTTCTTCCGTCACTACCCGTACAAACACATCAATCGGCGTAATGTCATTTATTGGGGGATTGGTACATGAGCGTGGTTTAATATTTGTATGGGGGCCCTCACCTGGTTTTTTATCACTCTCGTTTAGCAGTCCCACGAGATTCTGAACATCTGCAAGATCAGACTCTTCTATTCCTAGTTCCAGACACTGTCTACGATCATGATGGGTGAAAAATTTTTTCCACTTAAGCTTTCTTGCAAAAAGGTTTAAATCCTTCACCCAACTGAAAAGATCAAACGAGTGTGTGGGCACAAATGATAGACCTTTTTTAAGGACACCTATCTCCGCATCATTTAAAACCCTCTCTGAGAGATTGAGAACTTGTAGTTCCTCTGATCTGCCCCCCGTGATTCCTGCCTAACAGAGAACTAAATGCAGGCCCTAACACTCTCCCTGAAACGCAGCAGCTCTATCCCTAATGACATCCAGACAGCATCTGAGCCGAGCACCGCGGCCAGTCAGTAGTATATTCCAGGGTCACCTGATCAGGCCAGCCAACCCCTGCTATCGACATGTAAGGGCCCCACGTGATGCTGTGTGTACCGCAGAGTCTCCTGGCTTGTGATTGGCTGAGTTTATAGGCGCCAAAAATGCACGATGCGGAAGTTGCCATTTCCTCGAGCATGGCGAGATACTCGTCCGAGCAGCGAGCACTTACGAGTACCCTAATACTTGAACGAGCACCAAGCTCGGACGAGTATGCTCGCTCATCTCTAGTCATTGTTGATCCCTATGGAATTGTATGAAGCAATCATTGAGAATTTCAGATTGCCCCTTTAGGTGTGGCACTCAAGAACAATATCTTGGAGTCCCTAGCTTTAACATGCAATGCCACACTCAGAGGCATCAAATAAATGCAGGCTCCCAAGGTTTCCATCGGAAAATTCTCCAAACCAAAACTTTGGATGGGTACTGCAGACGTACAGTATGTAAAAAGAACCTTATGTTACACTGTGGTTCACTTACAAAGTTAGTCCATCAAGTTCAGACATGGGGCTGGTAAGGATGTGAATGAAGGGGAAAAGTATGGATAAACTTTCAAACTTTGTTGACCCTCTTTACATCAAGAGCAAGGTAAAATATACTCATAAAAAAATCCTTCTTGGCAATCAGACTGGATCAACATTAAAGAGTTGTGACACAAAAATATTCTACAGTTCACCTGGATCTAAATACTTTTGTAATAACATGTAATTAAAAAAGTATTATAGCTGCTGAGTTATTCAATGAAATCTATCTGTATAGCGCCACCTGCAGTTTGCTCTTTTTCTAATTTCTCTGTCCTGCTCACTGAGATGGAAGCACATGTTCAGTTCTATCCTTCAACTGCCACCAGCTGCAACATACAGGGCACACACCTAAGAAAGGACACGTCCTCTAAGATGACAGATTAAAAAAAATCTAGCAGATCAATTGGAGCAATGAATGGGGAGATCTCTGGATCCATGTGAGGTACAGGACTAGTTCTGGCTTTGTTAGGGCTCGTTCACATCACCGTTAGGGATTCCATTCAGGCTTTCCGTTATTACATCGTTATAACGGAAAGAAACGGAATCCCTAGGACGGACATCAAAACGGACACCTTTAAGAGGCATTCCGTTTTGATCCATCATAATAGAAGCCTATGGCCCTGCATAACGGATCCGTCTGGTTGCCGTTATGCTGGATGGAAAACAAAGTCCTGTCGACATCGTTATAACGGAAAGCCTGAACAGAATCCCTAACGGTGATGTGAACGAGCCCTTAGAAAGAGGTTGTCACGTAATATATGATGTCTGATTTTCATTTTTTACATTATTCGCATAACCCCTTTAAAGCAAGACATCTATACATTTATATACATGTTAACATTCTTAAGTTCTAAGAAATCATCTAAGCCTCTTGGAAATCATGTAAGTACATTATATTATCTAAACATAATACTCAGCATTACATTTCCAGTATATTAGTCGTTGTGTCTTACAAGCCTTTATCAGCAGTCTTCAATAAAATGCTTACACCTTAACTGTTCATTGCATTTCCTCAGGGCCCCTCTCACACTCCAGTACCTTTCATTGTTTTTCTACTAGACCCCCTCATGTCTTTCCCCTTCACTGATTTTCTTCTGAATGGTTGCGGTCTCACATGCTATTCCCTTAACTTCAGCCTTACAGCTCTTTAACTATCATTGCTTTTCCAATGCTTCAATCTTACACTCCATGTGACCATGTCCTATAATTGTTTTCCATTGCTCCTCTGTTACACTCAATCCTTTTTGTCTCTTTTGCTCTAGCATTCGATTGTTTACTCCTTTTCTGCTAGGATAACATTAAAGTGTAACTGTCATTTTTTTTATATTTGTGTAATGTGTAGGGGTAGTGATGGGGCCATTTTTGTAATATACTTTAATGACTGAAATCGTACATTTCTGCTAGAAAAATAGCCCTAAAATGGCCCATTTTGAGCCTTAGCAACGCTCCTCTATCTTCTGTTTACATAACACAGTCAATGTTGAGCAAGTCTCCACTGTTATGTAAACAGAAGACAGAAGGATGTTGCTAAGGCTCAAAATGGGCCACTTCAGAGCTATTTTTTAGTAGAAATGTATGATTTCAGTAATAAAAATATATTATAAAAATGCTCAGCATCACTGCCCCTACATATTACACACACAAAAAAAAATATGACAGTTACACTTTAAGAAAATCTGTAAAGTAGTATTGATAACTGGATATTTCAGGGGTGATATTGATAAATGACGCCCAGCTAAGAATATCTTAATGTACTTTTTTTGCAAGACGCATCAGAATTTTACCTCCGTCTTGTAGACCATAGGACAATAACCAAAGTTAAAGAGGATCTGTCACCAGATTTCACAATACAAATACATTTCTTAGACCTGATGAGGCTGGGGTACTTACTTTGTAAATCTTTTTTTGAACGACTGTATTATCCTTTTTGAAATTTTCCTGCCTGATATTAAAATGATGTTCGCTGGAGCTTATTTCAATGTTAGACAGGAAAACTTTCAAATAGGAATATATAGGCATTCAGCCATGGATTGACAAACTACTGTAACTACTCCAGCCTCATCAAATCTAAGAAATATATTTAAAGGCGTATTCCAGGTTTGTAATTTTTAGCATCAGTTGACAGTAAACAGCTAACAGTGATTGTTTATCTGTAATGCCCTGTTTTCCTGCACTTCATTGCAGTCACATGACATTTTCCACTGTGTTGGTTCCCTATGCTGATGACTTCACATCTACATCTGAAGCGTGGCAAGGCTTGTATGGCTCTGCCCTATAGATGCAACAGAGTCAATGACCTTGCCCCTGAGGGTGGTGCTCATTCTCCTGGACCCTGCCCTGTGATGTCAGCAATGATGCTGTGTGATAAGGTGGGGTTTTTCCAAGAGGGCTTCAAGCAGGCTTTGATCAGTGATGTTTGAGCTGGGAGGGGAAGAAGAGGCCGGCGTTAGGGCCGGCGTTAGGGGGGGGGGGGAACAGGGCAATTGCCCAGGGCCCCCTGTCCAAAGGAGGCCCCCTGCTGTTTGATAAGTTTCAGTCACTAACCGCAGCTCCCCAGGTGGTGTTATCCAGCCTATTTCCACAGCATACAGAGTCCTGCTGCTGCTATCCCCACAAGCTCCTGTGCTGCGGAGCTTCAGACTCACCCCTTCTTCACTCCAGCAGAGCAGGAAAGTTGCCTCACAAGCTTCAGACACGCCCCCTCTACACAGGACGTGCTGCCTGAGAAGGAGAGAGACGGCTGGAGCTGGAGTGTGACCAGATGTGAGTCTGCCTGTGACTGTCTCAGGGGGGGGGTCAGGGAACTCTTCAAGCTGCTGCTGGATTCTGTAGACCAGCAGCTTCAAAGCTACTGTATTTAGTTGTTTTACTGCACCTTTAAGCTTCCATGGCCCCTGACCCCCCATATCCTGTCCATATCTTTCTCTCAGAGCCTCTGCCGTCTCCTTTCGTCCCTCATGTATCCAGGGCTCCTGCTACCTTTCTTTCTCCCCCTACTTCTTGTATGAATCCTCATCAGAGCCCCTTCCACCTACTTGCTGTGTCCACCCCTATTGTCCATACATGGCCCTGGTCACCTGTATCACTCCTTTGTCTCTTATTATGGTGGTGTCTAAACTGCATGCACCATAAGGACCGTCTAACGTCAGAGGGTCATGTGATTGTGCTTCCCGTACCCTGTACTGTGCCCCCTGCATTATGCCCATTTACCATACCCCGTACAGTGCCCCTAGTCATTCCCTGCACTGTGCCCTCTTATACTCTTTTATCCGGTTACTGTATGGTGGTGGTATCCGGTGACTGTATGTAGGTATCTGGTCACTGTATGGTGGTGTTATCCATTCACTGTATGGCAGAGTTATCCGGTCACTGTATGGTGGTGTTATCCAGTCACTGTATGGCGGAGTTATCCGGTGACTGTATGGCAGTGTTATCCACTTACTGTATGGAGGAGTTATCCAGTCACTGTATGGCAGAGTTATCCGGTCACTGTATGGTGGTGTTATCCAGTTACAGTATGGAGGTGTTATCTGGTTACTGTATGGCGGTGTTATCCAGTCACTGTATGGTGGTGTTATCCAATAGCTGTATGGCAATAACTGTATCCCCTTTCCTGCCCACGTCACCTTTTTTAGACCTGGCATGAGTGGGGAAAAGTTGCAGATTGTGGCGCAAAGGACCTGTGCACCACAATCTGTGTCAGAAATACACCTAATATAGACGTATTTCTGTTTAATAAATTACCCCCTACTTGTATTAATATTCTAATATAATGCTAATATCTTTACAGTATATATATTCCACTGTATTATACTGTGCCCTGTATGTATAAATGATCCTTTGGAAACACAGTCCTCACCCCTGACCACCAGGACCAGGTTGTGCGCTGTCAGTACTTGGTGCTTATTCTAGCAATAGGCTGGGTTCTCATTACATTTTTCCCATCCGTTTAATGTATACTAAAAACGTATACATTAACAGATGCTTCCGACTGATGCCATACAGTGGTGTCCGTTTACCAAACAGGTCCATTGTAAAAAAAAAACAAAAAAACATATATGTTAATGTATGCATTTTTTTAGTGGACGTGGTGTGCTGCATGTTTGTAAGCAGTGCCTTTTTTTAAAATCAATGTATACATCAAACGGATTGGAAATCGTGATGTTAACCCAATTGGGGGGAGGGGGACAAAAATTTGCTGTGGGGCCGATTGAGTTCTAGCTATATCACTACACAGATCCTTTTCTCCTCCAGGCCCAGCAGTGACGTCATGATGTGTGTCTCACTGCTGCAGCGGGCTGGAGGAGAGAAGGCGTGCAGGGAGATGAGCTGTGGTTAGTGAGTGAAAGGACCGCCAGCTCCACTGCGCTCCAACATGATAAGTATGTGAGGGGGCCACTGGGTGTTCATTACACTGTGTGAGGGCCCCTGACACAGTATAATGACCCCCAGTACCCCCATTTAATATAATGATCCCCAATGACCCCTAGGGACCCCGTTCAATAAAATGACCCCCAGTTCCCCCTACATACAGTATAACCCCCAGTGTGCGGGTCATTATTCTGAATGGGGGGCGACTGGGGGTCATTATTCTGAATGGAGGGCCACTGTGGGGTCATTATACTGTGTGCAGGAACACTGGGGGTCATTATACTGTGTACGGGACCAATGGGGGGGTCATTATATTGTATGGGGCCACTGAGGGTCATTATATGGTTTGGGAGCCACAGGGGAACATGTAAATGTAAAAAAATGTGGTCAGCCACTCATCATAGCACAATGGAGGATGCCGTGCCTTGCATGCACACTGTGCTCTCCTTTCACTTCAGGGGCCCGGACGGGACAACCCCTTTTTTTTCTGCTTGTGGTTTTATAAAATACACCAGGGAAAAAATAATTGCCCTGTCCATTCTTCATGTGGGTTCTATGTCCAGAATTCCCTTTGAAAATGGGAATCAATGAAAATCAACAGCAAAACTGAATCAAAAAGTGTGTTATAAAATGCCTTGGAAATAAACCCATCCATAAAAAAGCAGATGTAGATTCTGCATTAGGTTTTTTAAGCACAGAAAATACTGTGTGTGAACATACCCAAAGAGGCTGCAGGATCAGTAGCTTACAGTGGAAAGGCTGAAGAGATATACAGTCATGGCCAAAAGTTTTGAGAATGACACAAATATTATATTTTCACATGATCTGCTGCCCTCTGGTTTTTATGTGTGTTTGTCAGATGTTTTTATCACATACAGAAATATAATTGCAATCATATTATGAGTAACAAAAGCTTATATTGACAGTTAGAATGAGTTAATGCAGCAAGTCAATATTTGCAGTGTTGACCCTTCTTCTTCAGGACCTCTGCAATTCTCCCTGGCATGCTCTCAATCAACTTCTGGACCGAATCCTGACTGATAGCAGTCCATTCTTGCACAATCAATGCTTGCATTTTGTCAGAATTTGTAGGTTTTTGTTTGTCCACCCGTCTCTTGATGATTGACCACAAGTTCTCAATGGGATTAAGATCTGGGGAGTTTCCAGGCCATGGACCCAAAATCTCTATGTTTTGTTCCCTGAGCCATTTAGTTATCACCTTTGCTTTATGGCAAGGTGCTCCATCATGCTGGAAAAGGCATTGTTGATCGCTAAACTGCTCTTGGACGGTTGGGAGAAGTTGCTCTCGGAGGACATTCTGGTACCATTCTTTATTCATGGCTGTGTTTTTAGGCAAGACTGTGAGAGAGCCGATTCCCTTGGCTGAGAAGCAACCCCACACATGAATGGTTTCAGGATGCTTTACAGTTGGCATGAGACAAGACTGGTGGTAGCGCTCACCTCGTCTTCTCCGAATAAGCTGTTTTCCAGTCCCAAACAATCGAAAAGGGGATTCATCAGAGAAAATGACTTTACCCCAGTCCTCAGCAGTCCACACCCTGTACCTTTTGCAGAATATCAGTCTGTCCCTGATGTTTTTTCTGGAGAGAAGTGGCTTCTTTGCTGCCCTCCTTGAGACCAGGCCTTGCTCCAAGAGTCTCCGCCTCACAGTGCTTGCAGATGCACTCACACCTGCCTGCTGCCATTCCTGAGCAAGCTCTGCACTGCTGGTAGCCCGATCCCACAGCTGAAACACTTTTAAGAGACGGTCCTGGCGCTTGCTGGTCTTTCTTGAGTGCCCTGGAGCCTTTTTGGCAACAATGGAACCTCTCTCCTTGAAGTTCTTGATGATGCGATAGATTGTTGACTGAGGTGCAATCTTTCTAGCTGCGATACTCTTCCCTGTTAGGCCATTTTTGTGCAGTGCAATGATGACTGCACGTGTTTCTTTAGAGATAACCATGGTTAACAGAAGAGAAACAATGATGCCAAGCACCAGTCTCCTTTTAAAGTGTCCAGTGGTGTCATTCTTACTTAATCATGACAGATTGATCTCCAGCCCTGTCCTCATCAACACCCACACCTGTGTTAATGGAGCAATCACTGAAACGATGTTAGCTGGTCCTTTTAAGGCAGGGCTGCAATGATGTTGAAATGTGTTTTGGGGGATAAAGTTCATTTTCTAGGCAAATGTTGACTTTGCAAGTGATTGCTGTTAAGCTGATCACTCTTTATAACATTCTGGAGTATATGCAAATTGCCATTATAAAAACTGAAGCAGTAGACTTTGTAAAAATTAATATTTCTATCATTCTCAAAACTTTTGGCCATGACTGTAGTGTTGCAGTCTACAATCAGCGGCTGTGGGTGCAACTGCTGTCTGTGCCTACAAAGTCCTGACAGACTACTGGTCCAATATTTCAGGATTTGGGGCCCCACTTTCAATTTTGCCCAGGGCCACATTTTGTCTAAAACTGGCCCTGCTACAGACTCTCCCCTTGAGTCTTGCACTGGGTTTTAAACACAGGGTGCAGGCAGGTCACATCACAATTACATACGAGGAGCCAAAATGGACTCAGAACTTCATTACATGGATTTATGTGAGGCATTTAGGTGGGATTTGAGGAAATTACCATTGACAGAGAAAACCAGGAGAGTCTTCCCAAACTGGATAAAGCATGTCTTCAGATGGGTGAGTGCCACTGTTTATTTCACTGGACTGACGCGAGAGTACTGTACATGTAAGTTCTTTAGAAACTGGCTAATGGTTGATTGATGCCCTGAAGCTGCATAACCAACATTTTGGTTACTGGAATGAAACTACTGGTACATTAAATAGATCATTTACAACACATAAAGTAAGTCACCCATACATTTTTATAGAAGGAAGACAAGGATTCAGCATCCAGGAAGAGGAATAAAACTTCAGGCTTTATTAGATGTCCGTATACAAAACATCACGAATACAGAAACATTTCGTTAAATGTTTCATGCAAATGTGGCCCTTAATCATAGCAAATCTGCAAAGACTACAACCAAACATTTAAAATAGCAATCAACCAGTAGAAATTGATGGTGCATATCACATGGTGCCAATAATATAGATGGGGGTATAATGTATATAACACATGTTTTAGGTAATCTATGGAATGAGTACCTATGGACGAAAGAGAATAGATGCTATATGTACAAAAAATGGCTAATCATATACATCTGTGTCTCTTAGATAACCCCATGAGATATAGAAGGACTGAACTGCACAACAAATGGACAGTGGCAAGAACAGCATACATGATGCACCATACATTTCTCTCCATAAAACATTTTGGACCATAAGACGCAAGTGGGATATAGAAGAGGAAAATAAAAAAAAATATTTTTCATCAGACCCCAGATCAGACCCCCAAATCAGACCCTTACTCCTCATCAGGTCCCTATTAGACCCCGAATATCCTTCAGACCTCAGATCAGAGCCCCATCAGACTCCCAAGATTCATCAAACTTCAGATCAGACAGATCTATCAGAGCCCCGTCAGACCCTCAAGATCCTTCAGACCTCAGATCAAATCCCCATCTGACCCCAAGATCCTTCACACTTCAGATCAGACCCCCAAGATCCATCATACCTTGGATCAGATCCCCATCAGGCCCCCAAGATCCATCAGAACATCAAATCAGAACCCCAAATTTTCTTAAGACCTCAGTTCACACATAAAACAATAAATTAACTTACCTCTCCTGCTCTGGACAGCACTGCCACTCTGTTCATACAGCAGTCTATCCTGCATTCACCACTCCCTGTTTTCTTTCTGGCCCACGCTGCACTGTGACCTGCTCTAGGCAGTCAGGACACATGCAGTGCAGGGGGAAAAAGTGTGTCTTAGGCTAGTTTCACATTTGCGGCTGTACACAGCGTTTTTTTGTCTGGCTGATTCTCTGCATATTTTTTGGGTAGTGGCCGGATCTCCAATGGACTCCATTTTATAGTTAATGGGGCTGGCAAGCATTCCGGAATTCTCCAGCAATGCCAGATCCAGAGAGCTACAGCAGGCTGTTCTCTGGCAGAACAGCCTGCAGGATCTCTTGTCGCAAATGTGAAACTAGCCTTATGGCGTGAAACATACGGTGCAGATAGCATACGAATGACAGTGAACAGAAATGGAACAATACTGAACTGATCCTATTAGGAATTCAAAGGAGCAAGCCAGCCTGGACAGTACAACAGCACTGCAACAGGCAAATTCAAAAAAACAGCAAGAAATGCAGTGACCAGGCCGCAGGGGCATGAGCGAGTGTGAGTGCCCAGATGGGGGTAGTAGTAGTGGTATTCATGGTTCTGATGCTCCCTGACCTGCCATGCAATGATGTTGAAGGGTGCACCTTTCTTCCCTTCAGGGCACACTCTCATTCTGGGGTTCTCCTGCCTAATGACGGTTAAGCTGTTTTGAGGTGCAAGACAGGGTCTCTGGTTTGTGAGGCCAGTACTTTGCTGTGTAGTAGTGCAGGAAGCAATGATGAAGCAGTTGTGCAGCAGAACAAGAAAAAGAGAAAAAGAGAGAGAGAGAGAGAGAGAGAGAGAGAGCGGGTGACACCAGTCCTATCTAGTGATGGCTCTGGATATGGCCCAATTAAAAACTTGTGCAAATACATTCAACATACACATTGAAGCAAATACATTTTGATCCCTTTACACTATACTTTGAAGTGTACTGCAACTCTGAAAATGATATATGCACCTGGCAAACACTATTTCCAGCAGCTAGAGCATAGTAAAGCCTGGCTATATAAAGGCTCAGCAATCAGCAACTCCACTCTAATTAACCAGGCCAAGCTAGTCAATAATCAAACCCAGATTCAGATGCAAGGTAAACTTCCCAAACAAAGTTAGTGACTAAGTGAATACAAAGTAACATGGAGATGCCTGTTGAGCAGACCTGTGAAGGAAGGCCTACTTACTTGCTTCCCAGTGCTGGCTCCTCGCTCCTTCTTTGCTGCTCTGCTGTATCCTACTCTGATGCGCTCCCAGGATGTCAACTTCTGTTTTGTCACCACTGCAGCCAACCAGTGCAGGTGTGCCCAAAAGGATGAGCTGCCAATACCCCCCTCCCCCCCCCCCGTGTTGCATAACCCTTTTAATGCCATGAAATTATAATACAAATATAGATCAACAGGAGTTGACCGCTTCAGAATTGAGTATAAGGAACAAATTTAGACTTGAAATATAAAACAAGCCAGCAGTAGTTTTAGTGCTGCTTTGTTATATTAGACTAACTTGTGTGAAGTTATAAAACCGTTGTTTTACTGATATAAGGAATATCCTTGCAAAAAAAATTTGACATTGGATTTTATTTCTCTTAAGACTCGTCTTCTAGCTTTATTTGTCTATCACTTAAAGGACTAGAAGGACTGGTCAACCTTCAAACTTTTTTCAAATTAAATATCCTGAAATTTTGGTTGACAGGATGTTTTAGTATTCTAGGGAAGCCTACAAAAGTCAATAATGGTAAGGAATTTACAGGTATAAAGCTTCTGCAGGAAAGAAAAAACAAAAAGAGCAAGCCTTTCTGTGCTACTTTGTTTTTCTCAATGGATAGGATATGTTTCATTCTTGTATCAAAGATGAGAAGAAATGTTTAAAGGGGGTTGGGGGAATTGCAACATTTTTTTCATATGGTATTTGACAAAAAAAACTCTCTATATGCTTCTGTATAAAATTGGAGATAATTTAGGAAAGAAAAAGCAATATGCAAATGCCATTCTAGGGTCTTTAAATGGAGTATCATGGCTCCTGATCTTCCCTCACAAAACTACAATCTCCACAATCCCTAGCTTTCCTGCTATGAGTTTGTGCTTGTTCATGAGTGTTGCTGTTTACTGGTTGGCTGCCTGATATCACAGAGCGGTCACGCCCCCTCTACTCAGTAATCAGCAGCACACTAACATTTAGCTAGATAACTGATAGCAACACACTGAGCATGCTCGACCTAACAAAGGTTCAGAACTACAGGTCGTTGCCATGGTAACTTATGAGGAAACACAGTGGACGGCAGAGGAAGAAAACTACTTTTATAACTACTGAACGGTAAATATGTGAAATTGACATTATATTAGGTAATGATTGATGATGAATTAGTCTAAAACAGATGATGAATGTCAGAAGTGTTTGGCCGAGTCTGCATAAAATTGCTGGCTTTTTGGAGGGATAGGTAGCTTGCCTTTCCTGAGAGGCTGTTTCATAGTGTTCAGGAGATAGCTGATCCCCTGCTAGGAGTGGAGACCTGTCTACTGAAGCCCCAATGCTCTGTGTTTGCAGAGGGAAATAAAGACAGGGTGCTAAGGATCTATGTAGATGAGCTGCCTCCTGCTTTTTCTGCTATATGTGCACCAGACTGATCCTATGTGTACTGTAAGTGGTCACTCTGCACACTGGGACCTTAAGAGGTTTTTCAAGAGTTTTATCACAGGCATCTCAGGTTGTGTAAAATCTCCAAGCAGTGCATTATAGTTTGTAGACATGTAGCACCATTTGTTGCAAGTAGGGATACAGGTATTAATATCTAGATCATTTTGTGTATAATTTTCATATACATATGCATTAGTTTGACCTCTGATAAACACAAAGGGCTCTGTGATCGATGAGGACAGATTATATATTCTTTTACAAGTGCTACACTATTATGTTTCTGGGTCCCCCCCTATTATGTCACAGCACATGGGTATTTAGGTTGGGCTCTCATGAGTGTATGCATGCTTGAAGAAGGCTAAGAAGTAGCCAAAACTTTGCATTCATCGGGTGTCTATTATTTGGATTACTGCTTATGGATTTAAGCACTATTTCTTGATTTTTTGGCATGCTGTCTCCTTTCTTATATATGGATATTTCCTTTTCTGGGTGACAATGACTCAATGTGCACCAATAGATAACACTTTCTCATAGTCACCAAAGGTTCACTTACTGAGAATTAAAGGGGTATTCCCATCTCACAAATGTAGTTTGTATAGCTAGATATAACCATACCAATAATATTACTAATAGAATGTATTTATATAAAATGTACCATTTAGAAGATTTGCCTATTTGTATATCCATTGTCCAACACACATCAGTCAGGCCGTTGCCCCTGGTTACGACCGCGGCCATGTATTAGTGGTGATCGCTGTGCTCTTGTTCAAACCCGCTCTGAGGTAACTGCTGTATTGTGAACACACATTACATGATCATGCGGAGACACATCTTAGATTACTTTCATATCAGCGTTTTGGAGACTACCAGTCCAAAACGCAATGGTCAGGATCCGTCCAAAACGCAGACTTTATAAACGGATCCTGCTCTATAGAGATGAATTGATCTTGGAACAGGATCCATTTCTCTGTGTTTTGGAAGCGCAGACAAAAATGCTACAACTCTAAGATGTGTCTCCGCATGCTCATGTAATGTGTGTTCACAATACAGCAGTTACCTCAGAGCGGGATTGAAAAGGAGCAAGCCAGCCACCACTACTACACGGCTGTGGTGGCCATAACTAGGGGCAACGGCCTGACTGATGTGTGTGGGACAATGTAAATACAAATAGGAAAATCTTCTAAACGGTACATTTTATATAAATACATTCTATTAGTAATAATATTGGTATGGCTATATCTAACTATACAAACTACATTTGCGAGATGGGAATACCCCTTTAAGTATTGTCTCCAAGAAAGCCCCAGTGCATCAGTGTAACTTTTATGAGTAGAGTAGACCAGCCATATTCTTTAGAGTTTGTATCTTCCATGCACAGTGATCACTGGGAAGGTCTGTGTATATAATCACTGTATATGTGTCACAGTTTATATACTTATATATGTGCAATTGAATGTGTTACAGTGTGTTTATGTGCGTGTGAATGTATGCATGTATACTCAAGGACTCTTCTAACAGCTGATCAACAGGGGTCCCTGGTGTCGAACCCCCACAGATCTGATACTGATGGCCTATCCAGAGGATGAGTTATAAATACCTTTTCCTGGATAACCCTTTTAACTGTATGCATTATTATTTTTACCTATCATTAATAATAATAATAATAATAATAATGTTTTAATAGTTCTAAAGTGCAGACCTCAATCTCGCTGCATTTGCTCTTCCTGTGTTTGCACTGGCTTATCACTAGGTGAAACGCTTTAGCAAATGTTCAGCAGACTCAGTCCAGACTGATCGAAAGAAAAAGCTATGACGGAGGACAATATGTACTCCTCCTCTTTAGGTGTTGGAAGCAGCTGAGAACAAGTGTCAGAAAATACTGACACTGGAAAAAAATTGCAAATACAAGGAGACCTGACAGGACTGGAGGCAAAAAAAAAAAAAATCCTGGTCTCTGAAGACATGTCTACAACATTGCAGTATGTCATCTTGTCTATGACAGATATATTACAAATACAAAAATTACACTGGCCCCTGCTGAGACGACGTGTCAGCATCAGACTGTAGTTTATGTGCTGAATACCCAGGCCTACTCTGTCACAGCGAAATTCACATAATTTACAGTGGGAAGGGGGTTAAATGATCAAATACAACTGTGCCAGCTTCTCACAAAAAATAAAGCATGTCTTCTCACTGATGACATAATGATCACAGTGGCTCAGTGGTTAGCACTGGTTCCTTACGGCGCTGGGGTCCTAGATTTGAATCTGGAGTTTGTATGTTCTCACTGTATTTTTCTCCCACACTCAAAAAACCATGCTGATAAGGCACTTACATTGTGAGCTCCACTGGAGACAGCAAAGGATCTGTAAAGTGCTGTGGAATATGTCAGCGCTATATAAGAGAGTGAAATAAATGTTACCAATGTCGAACCAGCAGATGAAGTGTTTATTTTTTGCAACCAATGGTATCTGAAAGCCATGTAAAAAATAACATTTTCCCAGTACAGACTGTGTGTGGATGTCATTTATATATGCCACTGAATGACAAAGTTCTAATATACCGTATTTTTCTCCCCATAAGATGCATTTTTTCCCTCAAAAGTGGGGGAAAAATGTCCCTGCATCTTATGGGGCAAATACTAATGAGCGCTTCCATTATGGAAACGCTCATTAGTCCCGGAGGACCAGAAAGCGATGAAGGCTCTGTACTCACCAGTTCCTGGTCCTCGGCTGTCGGTTGAGGGCGCTCTGTGACCTCGCACTGTAAACGCCAGATCACAGCACAGCCGCAGCAGGAA
Source organism: Rhinella marina (assembly GCA_900303285.1). NCBI lineage: Eukaryota > Metazoa > Chordata > Amphibia > Anura > Bufonidae > Rhinella > Rhinella marina. The sequence continues at coordinate 110,327 of ONZH01030377.1, read as the reverse complement.
GAAGACAGAGTGCTGGAGGTGGGGAGCGACGGCGTCTAGGAGTAGGAGAGGTAAGTGGTTTATTTATTTTATAAAACATGAGGCAATAGGGACTGATCTGAAATAATGGGGGCTGCTGGGAGGCTAACATGACAGGCAATTGGGGCTGCTGGGGGCCAACATGAATGGCAATGGGGGCTACTGAGGACTAGTATGAGGCAATGGGGGCTGCTGGGGGCCAATATGAGAGGCAATGGGGGCTACTCAGAGCTGATATGAGGCAATGGGGGCTGCTGGGGCCAATATGAGAGGCAATTGGGGCTACTGAGGACTGATATGAGGCAATGGGGGCTACTGAAGGCTGATATGAGCCAATGGGGCTGCTAGAGTCTAATATGAGAGGCAGTGGGGGGCTGCTGGAGGCTGATATGAGGTCTGATTGGGGTCTGAAGTCTGATTGGGGGTCATTCACATTGTGGTCTGAGCTGAAGTCTGATTGTTGGGGTCTTATTAACATTGGGGGTCTGATTGGGGCTGTTAGCTGAGGTCTGATCTGAGGTCTAATGAATTTTTTTTTCTTGTTGTCCTCCTCTAAAACCTAGGTGCTTCTTATGGTCCGGTGCGTCTTACAGTGCGAAAAATATGGTAGTTCTTATTTGTTCATTCATACAATACTTAAAAAATACATTTGAATTGTACTTCTGTTCTTCCTTTTTGTCTTCATTTACTGCAATAGAGCCACTTAAAGGATTTCCCGGCAGGCCAGCTTCTGCCATGAGGCAAGATAAACATATATGATATGTTTGAGAAAGTCCACAGATGGGATGGCACTGCCCCCTAAAAATTGCCACGCAACAAAGTGCGTCACCGAGCGGCAGCCATACTCGCTTGCCTGTATGGCGTCCTGTACCCCAGCCTTTTCATGTCTAATAAAGTGAGTATTGGTGGAAGAATACCGGTGAGTGCCATCCTTCATTCTACATTTACAGTGAAACATATATGATATGTTGGCACTAAAAGGAGGACTATAGAGGGAGCATTATATGATATGTTGGAAATACTAGGGGCAGTATGGGAGGAGCATTATATATACTGTATTTTTCACCCTATAAGATGCACCTGCCCATAAGACTCACCTAGGTTTTAGAGTAAAATACAGCTGATCATCGGGGGTCCCGGGTGTTGGATAGGCCAGGATAGGCCATCAATATGAAAAAGCCTGGAGAACCTCTTTAATCAGACCTCAGCTCAGATCCTCAATGTTAATCAGACCTCAGATCAGACACCCAATCTTAATAAGACCCCCAACCATACTTCAGATCAGATCCCCCAATGCTTAGGTCAGACTCCTAATGTTAATAAGACCCCCATTCAGACCTCAGATCAGATCCCCATGTTAATAAGACCCCCAATCAGACCTCAGATCAGACAACAAAAAATAAATAAATCAACACCTCTCCTGTTCCAAACAACACCGCCAATCAGGAGATCTAGCTTCTGCTCTTCCTGCTACCCTGTGCTGTGATTTGATGTTGCACAGCATGAGGTCACAGAATGTGCTGATGTCCTCCTGCAGTGCAGGTCACATCACAGCATGCAGAGCCCTACAGGAGTAGACCAGGAAGTGGTGAGTATGAAGTCCACACAGGGAGCACTGCATACACAGCTCCCAGGTCCTGATGTACTAAAGAGCGCTTCTGAAATGAAAGCACTCATTAGTATTCACCCCATAAGAATACTAAAGTGCATCTTATAGAGAAAAAAAAATGGTATATGAGGTTATTATTCATTATGCTAAAGGGAATTTTATATACAAGAGCATTATACTACAGAGGAACTAAAGGGCGGGAACATCATATATATGGGGGCCTGATACTAAAGAGGGAGCGCATTATATATGTGGGGGCATTATATCACTGGGGTAGAGAGCATTATATATGTGGGAGAATTACACTACAGGGGGAAGAGCATTATATATACTACCACTACAGGAGGACATTATTCTATGGGAGGACTATGGGGGGAGCAATATATATATATATACAGAGGCATTATACAACAGGGGGACTATAGGGGAAGGGAGCATTATATATACTGTGGGGCCACTACAGACTTAAACCCAATTGAGCATCTGTAATACCACCTCGATCTGGGTGTTCACTGTATGGATCCTTCCACCCTCCAGCAGCTGTAGGATGCACTGTAGTCAGCCTGGCATCAGATACCTGTGACAACCTACAAGCCCGTGTAGGTGCTGTCCTTGCTGTACATGGCGGTTACTCTAGATATTAGCTGGCGGCCATTATAATGTGACTCGACTAAGTAATCCCAATACCAAGCTGTACAAAACACAAACCTTTATAAATGCGGTACAAATGAACAATAGTGTTGCATATGGCCAAAAGGCGTAGTTCTACAGGTAACAGATGGCATGAATTATATTGCCTGTGTTATTGATAACTAAGAGCAGGGGCTGGCTGGCAAATTTTAGCCCGGGGGGCAAGCACAGAGCACTGGCCCATGTGTAGCGCCCCACCTTAACCTGTTTAACTCCGCCTACCATATAAAGGCGGTATAGGTAACTGGGCTTTAAATCATTAAAAGGAGGCAGCCGGTTGTGTTTTCATGTTGGGATCACACGCACATGTGCAATCCCAGATACAGAACATGAGTCCGTAGCAACAGCCTGATGATTAGAGGGGCAAGATTTACCAACTCCTGAGCTGAAGAGACTCCATAATGGGATCTGATCAGGAAGCTGCTTCTTTACCAGACAAAAAAGTTTTGCATGCAGGACTTTTCTGTCAGGTCTTTTTGACAGAATCTGTGACAGTGGCCCGAACTCAGATGTGAATGAATGGTATTAGATTGAAGTATAGTATCAGATGCACGTATAACACACATATACAGAGCAAGAACCAAGATCACTACATACATACACCAGAACCAGACCTATAAGTCAAATACTGCACAAGAACCAAGTTCACTACATGAATACAGCAACAGAACCCAACCAATGAGTCAAATACTGCTCCAGAACCAAGTTCACTACATATATGTATATCACCAGAACCAAACCCATAAGTCAAATACAGTACAGAACCAAGTTCACTACATAAATACATTACCAGATTTTAAATGTTTAGTACAGATACCATCTGAGTAGTCAGGTCAGTCCTCGCCATATGAAACTACAGCTCCCAGTATGGCCTGAACAGCAGTAAAGGGATGCTGGGAGTTGTTGTTGATACCACCCATCATCAGCTGTAGATCATCCAGGTGACTACAGCCCCCATCATACACAGTCAGTAGCAGAATAATCACTTCCATCTAGTGACTTACAGGTGTCGTCTCCTCCTGAGTTTTTCTCCATCTGGTTCAGACCACCACCACGACTTCTCCCATCCACAATTCAGCTCTGCAGATTTTGCCGAGAAGATCTCTTCAGCTTCTCTCTTTATCAACACATTGGTATCCTGCAGACTGACACAGACTCATCTCAGTGCCACATGCTGTGCCCTGAATATAACAGCAGCATTAGTGCTACACACAGGGCCCCCAATGTTAGTGCCACATACTCTGTGCCCTCTGTATACAGTGCCATATGCTTTGCGCCCTTTGTATATAGTGCCACATACTCTGTGGCCTCTGTATATAGTGGCACATGCTTTGTGCCCTCTGTATACAGTGCCATATGCTCTGTGCACTCTGTATATAATGCCACATACTCTGTGCCCTCTGTATACAGTGCCATATGCTTTGCGCCCTTTGTATATAGTGCCACATTCTCTGTGCCCTCTGTATATAGTGCCACATGCCCTTTGCCCTCTGTATATAGTGCCACATACTCTGTGCCCTCTGTATACAGTGCCACATGCCCTTTGCCCTCTGTATATAGTGCCACATACTCTGTGCCCTCTGTATATAGTGCCACATGCTCTGTGCCCTTTGTATATAATGCCACATACTCTGTGCCCTCTGTATATAATGCCACATACTCTGTGCCCTCTGTATATAGTGCCACATGCTCTGTGCCCTTTGTATATAATGCCACATACTCTGTGCCCTCTGTATATAATGGCACATACTCTGTGCCCTCTGTATATAGTGCCACATACCCTTTGCCCTCTGTATATAGTGCCACATGCTCTGTGCCCTGTGTATATAGTGTCACATGCTCTGTGCCCTGTGTATATAGTGTCACATGCTCTGTGCCCTCTGTATACTGCCATATGCTCTGTGCCCTCTGTATAAAGTGCCATATGCTCTGTGTCCTCTGTATATAGTGCTACATGTTTTGTGCCCTTTAAAAATAGTGTCTATTTGATGTGCCCCCTTTATGTATATGCTTCTATCTGCCCCCTGAATACAGCGTACACACACTGTATTATAATACTCTGCAGAAGCTAGAATGTAGTGGGTAACAAAAGGTGTGACATGGTTACATGTTGCTGAAGGTCAAATGACAAGAGGTATAATAGATGAGGTGGATACAGATATATAGTACATACAGCAGTGCACTGATATGTGAGGTATGAGGTATAATAGATGCAGTGGATACAGATATATAGTATATACAGCAGTGTACTGATATGTGAGGTATAAGGTATAATACATGCAGTGGGTACAGATATATAGTATATACAGCAGTGCACTGATATGTGCGGTATAAGGTATAAATTACACTTTGTATTTCAAATATCAGTACACCACTGTATATATTATATATCTGTACACACTGCATCTACCGGTATTATACCTCATACCTCACATATATAGTATATACAGCAGTGTACTGATATGTGAGGTGTAATAGAAGCAGTGCACTGATATCTGTATACACTGCATGTATTATACCTCGTACCTCACATATCGGTACACTGCTGAATATACTATATACCTGTACACACTATATCTATTATACCTCATACCTCACATATCATTACACTGCTGTATATATTACATATCTAGTTACTGCATATATTATACCTCATACCTCACATACCAGTACACTGCTGTATATACTATATATCTGTATATACTGCATGTATTATACCTCGTACCTCACATATCAGTACACCGCTGTATATACTATATATCTGTATATACTGCATGTATTATACCTCGTACCTCACATATCAGTACACTGCTGTATATACTATATATCTGTATATACTGCATGTATTATACCTCGTACCTCACATATCAGTACACTGCTGTATACACAACATATCTGAACACACTGCATCTATTATACCGTATATCTTACATATCAGTACACTGCTGTATATACTATATATCTGTACACACTGCATCTATTATACTTCTTACATCACATATCAGTACACCGGCTGTGTATACTATATACAGTATCTGTATCTACTGCATGTATTATACTTTTATAATACATGCAGTATATACAGATATATAGTATATACAGAAGTGTACTAATATGTGAGGTATGAGGTATAATACATGCAGTATATACAGATATATAGTATATACAGCAGTGTACTGACATGTGAGGTATGAGGTATAATAGAAGAAGTGTGTACAGATATATAGTATATACAGCAGTGTACTGATATGTGAGGTATGAGGTATAATAGATGCAGTGTGTACAGGTATATATTATATACAGCAGTGTACTGATATGTGAGGTATGAGGTATAATAGATGCAGTGTGTACAGATATATAATATATACAGCAGTGTACTGATAAGTGAGGTATGAGGTATAATAGATGCAGTGTGTTCAGATACATAGTATATACAACAGTGTACTGATATGTGAGGTATGAGGTATAAATTACACCTCATATCTCACATGAGTACACTGCTTTGTATACTATATACCTGTACACACTGCATGTATTATACATTGTACCTAACATATCAATACAGTGCTGTATATACTATATATCTGTACCCACTGCATCTTTTATATCTTGTACCTGACACATAATATACGCACAGAGTACTGATACGTCAGGTACGAAATATAAAAGATGCAGTGGGTACAGATACTATGGTCACTGTGTGAGGTATTAGGGGTTGTAATTAAGGTTACGGTCAGATTTTGGGTTAGGATTAGTAATACGGTTAGTATATTAGAGTCAATATTGGGGTTAGGCGTAGTATTAGCATTAGGACCAGTATTAGAGTTAGGAGTCAGTATTGGGGTTAGGCCTAGTATTAGCATAAGACTACATTCAGACCACCGAAAGTGTTTTGCAGTGAAATGAATAGGTCCGCACCTGTTCTGCTAAATTGCGGAACGGATGCAGACCCAGAAAAATGGTCGTCTGTATGCACACTTAGGGCTAGTATTAGGATTAGGGTCAGTATTAGAGTTAGGGGTCAGTATTGGGGTTACAGTCAGCATTAGGGTACATTCACATGACCGTATTTCCATGCGGACAGCACACCGTGTGCTGTCCTCATCTGTACTTCCACTCCGTGGCGCTGCAAAAAAGATCCACGGACAATAATCCTATACTATTAGGGTTATAATCCTATGGCCGATATCTGTGTTTTGCGAATCCACAATTTGCGGACTGCAAAACACATACGGTCATGTGAATGTGGCCTTGGGGTTAGGTGTCGGTATTAGGGGTCAATATGGCATAGTATTAGAGTTAAGGACAGTATTACGGGTCAGTATTAGGATTAGTGACAGTATTAGGGGTCACTACTAGGGTAGGTGTCAGTGGCCAGTATTAGGGGTAAGTACTAGTGTAGGGGTCAGGGGCCAGTATTAGGGGTCAGTACTAGTGTAGGGGTCAGGGGCCAGTATTAGGGGTCAGTACTAGTGTAGGGGTCAGTACTAGGGTAGGGGCCAATATTAGGGGTCAGTACTAGTGTAGGGGTCAGGGGCCAGTGGCCAGTATTAGGGGTCGGACAGGGCTGGTTGTAGGGGTCAGGGGCCACTAGTAGGGTTAAGGCAGCATATGGATAGAATGGGGGAGGGTACTTAGTGCAGTTCATTCACCTGTCCTGGCGCGGTCCCACGATGCAGACCCGGCCTCTTCTGGTGGGTCTGCTACGTCGGAGGCGGTCTGATGATGACATTGTGCCGCGTCACATCAGTGCGCCGGCCGGGAATAGCGGAGCAGGGAACCAGTGTTTCCCTTGTCCCGCCGGCGCTGCTGCAGGCTCAATTGTATCTGCGTCCAGTGGACGCAGATTCAATTGAGTTCAGGGGCCACAGCGGCCCTGGATCTACTGGCCCGGGGGGCAAGTGCCCTCCTGCCCCCCGGCCCAGCCCGCCCCTGACTAAGAGGATGAATGACTCTATCTTGCAAAAGCATAAAGTTTGATATTAGCGTATATCCATACAGTCAGGTTTCCTTATGCAGTTTTGGAAGCCAAAACCAGGAATACATTCATAAAGGAGAAGATGTTTCCATCTTTTACTTCTGATTTTGGCTTCTAAAACTGCATCCAGAATCCTGATGGTGTGGTCATACACTTAGACTCTTTAGTGAAGGAATAGTAACTGACAATAAACCCGACAGGCTGGCAGAGTTAAGGGCTACTGGTGCAGGCACCTCTCACACAGAAGCTTCATCAGGAAGCAGAATAACATATTTATGGGATGCAGTGTATAAACAGTATATTTTGTAGGAAAAAAGATGAATGAAGTCAGATTAAGCCCAGCTGTTACAAAAACAAAATTCATTTCTGTATTACAAAATTAGTTTTTTTCTACAAGCGTATAATTTGTAACGGAATATCATTTCTGTGCTAGAAAATGGCATTCTCTGTCACAAATGATGCCATTCTGTAACCCAGAATGGTAAACTATACAAAAAATGTTTTCTCTATTTTTTAGGAGTTATATTAGCCAAGAAAAGATTATACAGTGTTTGGTTAGACTTGCCAATCATATTAAAGCAGACCTATCGTCGGCAAAACTCCCGAAATGTGAGACCTCATTACAAATTGAAAATTAGATTTATTGATGCTCTCAAGGCCAATAAGATAATGGGTTGCATCAAAAGGGGCATAGATGCCCGTGATGAGAACATAGTCCTGCCACTTTACAAATCACTAGTCAGACCACACATGGAGTACTGTGTACAGTTCTGGGCTCCTGTGAACAAGGCAGACACAGCTGGAGAGGGTTCAGAGGAGGGCAACTAAAGTAATAACTGGAATGGGTGGACTACAGTACCCAGAAAGAATATCAAAATTAGGGTTATTCACTTTAGAAAAAAAGACGACTGAGGGGAGATCTAATAAATGTGTATAAATATATCAGGGGTCAGTACAGAGAACTCTCCCATGATCTATTTATCCCCAGGACTGTGACGAGGGGACATCCTCTGCGTTTGGAGAAAAGAAGGTTTGTACACAAACATAGAAGAGGATTCTTTACTGTAATAGCAGTGAGACTATGGAACTCTCTGCCTGAGGAGGTGGTGATGGTAAGTTCACTAAAAGAGTTCAAGAGGGGTCTGGATGTATTTCTGGAGGGTAACAATATTACAGGTTATAGTTACTAGAGATAGGTTGTTGATCCAGGGAGTTATTCTGATTGCCTCATTGGAGTCGGGAAGGAATTTTTTCCCCTAAAGTGGGGAAAATTGGCTTCTACCTCACAGGCGTTTTTTGCCTTCCTCTGGATCAACTTGCAGAATAACAGGCTGAACTGGATGGACAGATGTCTTTTTTTGGCCTTATAAACTATGTTACTATGATGCACCCCTTCTCACCTTCCATGCAGTTATACTGTATATATTACCAAATGGTGTTGAATGACTGACGGCTGCAGTACTGTATGGGCAGAGCACACCTAATGTACACTGTGTACTACTACAAGATGTCTATTAATATTAAGTGTTCTTACAACCCAATATTAAGCATTACTCCCTAATGTCCTGCATTAGGAATAACACAATGAGCCACATTTACTTAGTTCAGACAGTCACAAAATGTGCCAAATTTATCACAGCGGCACAAACAACGTGCAAGATTTGGCTTATCTTACTAGAAGTTAGACCCTTGGTATAAATTGCAACAGAAATGCAAGCAAAAAAAGGCGCCCCACTGTTTAAGATTTAACTGGAGGGTCCTTTAAATTTATAATAAGTTCCTGGGGTCTCATGGCCGCCCAAAACACTCATCAGTGTTCCTGGGCCCAGCATTTGAATAGGTCAGCAAGGTAATCAAGTCGATGGCTCCCGTCCCAGTCCTTCACTCTCCATAGAGTGGCACAGACAGTCGCAATGACATCATCGCAGCCACCTGAACCCAGTCTTAGGCAGCAAGATGATGTTATAACAACTGCCTGCACATGCAGCCCGCATTGTAGATGGTAGAGTGGAGCGGGTTGCCAGGTAAGATTGTTTTCTTGATCGCTACCACTGGAAACACTATAACTACTGAGGCACTAAAAGGGGGATCAGAAATACCAGGGACACTAAGGTGGGCATTATAGATTCTGGGGGCACTACAAGGGGGCATTATAGTTTCTAAGGCACTACATGGGAGCATTATAAATACTAGGGGCATAATATAACTACTAGGGCATTACTGGGGGGCATTATTGAATGCATATTATAACTACTGGGGGCACATAACTACTGGGGTATTACAGGCAGCATTACAACTACTGAGAGCACTATAGTGGACACTGTAACTTCTGGAGCACTACAGGGGCATTATACCTGCTATAGGCACTATATAGAGGGGGGCATATCGTAACTACTAGGGCATTACTGGGGGTACTTTGGAGGCATTATTATTAGTGAGCACAATATGGAGGGCACTAGTACTAATGGAGGAACTCTCGAGGAGCATAATCACTACTGGGGGCACTATGGGGGACACTATTACTATGGGGGGGGGGCTATGTGTATTATTATTTCTGCTGTATAGTATTTGTGGGCCTGGGTGTGCACAACTGGCAAAGTATTGGGGGTAGCAGCAGGGTAATACTGTTAGGGCACCAGGAAGGAGAAGATGATGGAAAAAGGAGAAATCTATTATGTCTGTGTGGCAAACTCTGCAGACACAAGACATGGCTGAAAGATGGCGTTGTTGTGGTCTGCTCCCAATCGAGAAGATGAGCAAAGAGAATGTGTACATCAGAGGGCATCACTGGATGTATTAAGTATGTAGTACTGTATTCTCCTGTATGTTTGGTAATGCTAAATGTTATTAGTAATAGGGTTGGGGAGGGTAGTGTACTGTGCAGTATATGTTTTTGTTACACGTGGGACGCAAGCTTGAGGAACGGCGCAGGGCCCCTGGTTATATACCTGCATTTAAACATATTTTCTTTGCTACAGCTATGTTCTGACTACAAATGGCATCCTTTAATGTACAGTGGTGAACTGCAAGACACCTTAACAACAAAATGTCTATCTGTTCAACTCTACTATATTTAGTGACTCATCTTGTCGGGGGCAGACACTGTCAAGAACAGTATGTGATCTTCTTGATTTCCAGCTATGATCATATAAAAGGTATCCACTTCCTGAGCTTAACAGACGTTACTTAAATGTCATAGTATTTTACTTCGCTTGGATTATCACAATAGATTACCTACCAAAAACAGGTTGTGATGTCACAACAACTAGCCTGAGTGAAACATATTTGTGATGTCACAGAATGTTCACTGTCTGAAACCCACTGGTGATGTCACTCCAGTTTATCTCACTTTAACACACTTTTTGTCACAGGCTCTTACCTGACAATTTAGCTGTCTCTGCAGCTTCCCTGACTAAGATCAACTCATAACATCACAATAGCTTACATCATTAGAACAGTTGTGATGTCATAGTAGTTACCTGAAGGAAACCGATCTGACTGAAACCCACTTGTGGTATCACAACAGTTACCTGACAAAAAGGTATTTGGGATATCATAGTTGCCTACCATACCTACCAACTGCAACAGAAGATGAACAGACCCACACATAGGGTAAATATAATTTCAGTAATCTGGATAGCTGGTAAAATAGGTCCAGGATAGAGTGGTGCTACCAGACCTACCAGTCTCTTACCCAGGGCAGACACAACAAGCAAGGGTTGCTATGCAAAAACAATATACAAGCTCCTTGATTTCCAGTTGCAATTTGATGACCGTGGGGTCCTAAATATGGACAGCCTTATTCGCGTCCCTCCAGAAAATTACTGTTGAACTACTTTATAGTTTTGTGTGTAATGTTGGGAATCTTACCTTGTGATGCACGTTCTATGCCTCACTTGGAAAAATAGCTGAGCCACTTCCTTTTACAGGTGACCTGTTTGTTGGCAAGTGACCACTTTCTCAGCTGTACACATACCTCCTGACCGAACTCATGTCTCTGGTACCCCACCTCCACATCTTAAGCATCCAAACCTGTTTTCACTGGTGACCAGGTCTTGGTTTGAAAGTTACACCGATTCAAAGCACTCAGGCCTAGAACTCACACAGTTTTTGACACTCACTCTGAATGGTGCCATCAAGCCTTTACGGACCCTCTCCTAAGCCCTCATACAGACAACTTGGTGGCACATTTGATAAATGTCAGCTGAAACTTGATTACATTTGGATTGGCCATTCATGTAATGTGTATGACCACGTGACTGCCCTCAATGATAGATGTCGGGCAGTGGCATACATAAGGGCCCCATTGCAAGGATCAAACCAAGCCCCCACACAGGACAGAAGGGTTTCCTCCTAAACCCCTTTCAATGACGCTTGGTCCATTTTTTCCACTGCCTCATTTGCTAAAAGTTGTTCCTTTAGAGAGTAGAGTCCTGACCAAGTTTTCACCTCCAGTAGAAGAGGGGATGATCACAACTGGGCCCCCTCTTGCCCCGGGCCCCATAGCAGTTACATGGTCTGCCACTATGGTAGTTATGCCCCCGATGTTGGGGATGATAGAGATCAGGCTGGTGGATATAAACTGCCTGATTCCTTTTTTGTCAGAGAGATAGACCTCTGCCAAAAGTGCATGGTAGCAACTTTCTCTCCTTTCCCTGTTGAGAACACATGACTGTTCATATGGTTATTTATCATGTCTGAAGAAGGCACAGCTAGTGCGAAACGCGTCACAATTGATGTGGCAATAAAGTAAGCATTTTCTATCAAGAAACAAAGCGAGTGCCGATCTTTCTTCCGTAACACATGACTGTTCAGTCGTGCATGTATATGAAGGGTTCGGACAAGATGGACAGCTGTCAGCAGAATGAGTATTTAGCTGAAACCCGTATAATGTGTATGGCCCACCTGACAATGTATAAGGACATTTCCAACGTATACTTTACGCTGCATTATTGTGTTTCATATGTTACTTCAATGCCCTGTGTGTAAATATACAAATATCCATAAACATATAAGCCAGAGCATGAAACGCCTACAGAGATGTGTTATTCTACAGGAACGCATTAGAAAATATTAGGCTGGATTTACACTTTCAGGTTTTTTAAGAGTCACTGCACTTTCACACAATTTAATTTTAAATTGAATAGAGAATGGTGTTACTAGCGGATCACTTTATTTAAAGAAATATCCCTGCATGCACATGAAAAAGAGCTGTAAAGTCATGGCTACTAGAGGTGTCAGTTCCACCTAATTTCCAGTCCACTGCTTGTTGTCAGGCAAGACCTGTCCCTGGTAACAGAAACTCAGAAGTCGGCTGAGAGGAAGTTTGGGCGTGTCAGAGGCAGCTGAGATTATGAGCATGATAAAACAACTGCTTCTACACTGCCTCTGAATATCACAGGACCCCCCTGACCTTCGTCAAGTGTGATTTATCCTTCCTTATCTGTTCTGTGAGCTCCAGAGCTGAAAACAAACACAGTGAGAAGTAAGGGAAAGGACATCACAGCAGTATACTGCTGGCACAAGGGAGACACCACATGCTTTTGAGAGAAATGTATCTAGCTGTGCAACTGAAACAGGGAATAATGGTTTCAAAAAGGTAAAAAAAAGGCAGCACACTAAAAAAAGGAGAAGAAGAAAAAATATATTTATTCACCTATGTGGAAGGGACGTTTCGGCTCAATACTAGGTCACGAAGCCTGAACATAACTGCTCCTTCACAGTTATAATTGTATAAAGATTGTACACAGCAATTTTTTATCAACACTGGTGCTAAGTACATTTGGCTTAGTTGTTCATAGCAACCAATCAGATTGATCCTTCGCTTTTCCAAATGAGCTATGAAAAATAAAAGGTGGAATGTAATTGGTTTCTATGAACAACTAAGGCCCAGTTCACACATCAGTTATTTAGTCAGTTAATTCCACCAGTAGTGAAGCCTACTCAGAGATAAGGTATATTGGAAATATTTGTGCCTGTTCTTTATTTTTGACCGACACCTGGTTTTGGCGGCTTACAATAACTGATTGAAATAACTGATGAAATTACTGAAGTGTGATCTAGGCCTAAGGCTACTTTCACACTTGCAGCAACAGGGTCCGGCAGGCTGTAGTTTTTGTTCAGCCATCTCTCAGCTTGTTTGCTGTGCTGCGGCCAGACCTCCGGCTCACCCCCATTATAGTGAATGGGGCCGGAGTGGACTTCCAGCTCCATGATGGGCCAGCATTAGCATGGTTCTGGCAGGCTGTTCACCCGCCGGAACAGCCTGCTGGACCCTGCTGCCGCAAGTGTGAAAGTAGCCTAAGCCAGTTTTCCTTTGCACCAATATCCCCCACTCATCCTCTTTTTGAATCCACTTCTGGCTGTGGCTTCAAAAACTGCATCTAAAAGCTTAGACATGTTAACTAGAGATGAGCGAACGTGCTCGTTACGAGCACTGTAGCGCTCGGCTCCCAATGCGCAATGCAGGCATTGCGGATCCGTCCTCAGCTGCGTGTAAGTCAATGGGGACGGATCCATTTGGTATGACACTCATACCAAACGGATCCGTTCTCCTCACCCGACTGAAAGTCAGTGGGGATGGATCCGTTTGGTATGAGTGTTATACCAAATGGATCCGTCCCCATTGACTTACATGCAGCTGAGGACGGATCCGCAATGCCTGCGGGCATTCGTTCGCAGGGGAGTCGAGCGCTACAGTGCTCGTAACGAGCACGTTTGCTCATCTCTAATGTTAACCTAGCCTTACAGTCCGGCCACAGCTGTCAGCTCTGCAATTATATGATGCGAGCGAGATACTCATTCTATGATTCTTTAATATATTTCTATTTTATTACATTTAACTAGAAATGTGCCAGGGGAAAATACATAAACTCTGTATAAACAACTTGCAGGTGCCAAATGGATCTAAAATATCTCTGGAGATGCCAACGGTTCATTTATTAAACTCTATGACACACCCGGCTGCAGCAGCTGTGTTGTGGGAGCCCCTCTGCTAGCAGAAGCCTTCCTACAAGCTATTGATAGCATTGAAAGCTTTTTACTACCAGGAGCCAGCAACTAAGTAATTGCAGCTGCTTTAGTACATAGAAATGGCCTTATAAATAGCACTGCATTATTACATCTCCCACATAGATCCTCTCTTACGCATACATTGGTTTTAAACAGAGTATCCCAGGGTCTGAACAGACTGCAAGTATACTAACACAGTTCTAAATGGGAAGATCACCCCACCCTATATTATAAATCCCTTTAATAAACACACTCAAACTTGTATTATGGGTTTACAAAGGAGGATGGCCACAGCTTTATTGCACAATTTCCTTATTTTAAACACATCACGTAATGACCGTGCCCCTTTAATCAAGTAACTCCCGCCGCCTGAATGCCGCTACCCCTTGAACAGCAAGCATGAAGGCCGAACTTCCACTCCTTGGGCACGGCATACCGCTTCCAGCTGTGACAACTGTAAAAGAAAGCAAAAAGAGATCCAACAGGAAAAACAAAACCCCGTAGGGTAAGACAACCATTCTCAATAACCAATGTATTGTATCTGTAAATAGATATATCAACCAGTTGGGCGGGAGGGAGGGCGTTCCTTCTAGACGAAGCGCGGCCGGAAAGGAAGTCCTGCGGCCCGCGCTTCCTTTTACTCTTCCGGCTCCTCCTCCTCACGCTGGCCAATCGGGGAGCAAAGGGGAAGAGGTGATCTTCCCATGGCTGCGCTGAGACCAAAACCCCTCCCCCTTGCAGTCCCAGCTCACTTCCCTAAGCGCTGCGTGAGCTATGAGACTGCAAGTATACTAACACAGTTCTAAATGGGAAGATCACCCCACCCTATATTATAAATCCCTCCATCCATCCGACAACCCAGTAAGTGAAAGCAGTCAGGATGTACAGGGAGGAGGCGGAAAGCCGCCTTGATATCCGATTTAGCCATCAAAGCGCCCTGTCCTGCCCGGCGTACCAATACCACGGCTCGGTCAAAGGAAGTATATGAAACCGCCGCCTCCTCCCTGGATATCCCGTCGTTCACCGAAGACCCCCAGAGGGTACGAGAGATGATGTATCAGTCGGTATTTTCCAGGTTCCTTTTTGGGCACGAGCCCAAGAGGAGACACTCTTAAATTAACTAAGGGTGGCTCTGAAAAGGGGCCCGCCATTCTACCCAAATGGACTCATCAATTTCTCCCAAACTAAGTCGGGAGCTTCCCGAACGGACTTCAAGTTATCGCAGAGCAAAACAGACTGGATCAGGCTATGGGGAATATAAAAGCCAACCGTGAAGCCATCATGAATTAGCTTTGCTTCCTCCTTCCTTGGGTACAGCCCTAGCCATTGTTTGAGCATGTGACTTTTCACCGGTGTTCTCATTGGCGCTGGGGTGACCCACTGTGGTCGACCCTTTGGCTCTACGGAAACAACGAAGGGCGGAGTGGGAGCCAGCACAAATGGAGCACTCGTGCCTGAATTTACAGTTACTGTAGAATCTGCAGTGGCCTTCGTTAAAAAGCCAACATGCCCCCGTGGGTTTATGTGCACCTGTGGCTGAGGCCGCGGCTCCGGCTGACTGCACCGAGGACGCGGCTCCACCTGGAAAGGGGCGCGATGGTTTCTGGGCTAGTATCAACTGTAGCCATATGTCGGTGGCTTTGGAAGTTCAACCAACTGAAGCATTAATAGCCAGACAGCGCCGGAACTCCTCGTCATAGCGCCACCAAGCTGTACCCCCGTACAGCTTGTAGGTGCTATAAATTGTGTCCAGATAAACGAAGAGCTCCGGGCCCTTGTCAGGATGAAATTGGGAAACCAAATGCGCCAATATGGCGAAGGCCTGTATCCAATTGCTAAAGGTTTTTGCAACTTTTTGCTTCCTCTCTGAAACTTTTTCAAAAACTCTCTCTTTATCAACCGTGACATGGTCAATAGAAAGTAAAGACCAGATGTCAACATAGTCACCCTTCCTGATCTTATCCTTTGTCTCGACTGAGACATGAGTCCCTAACGGTGCTACTCCACAAAAGAGGGAATCCCTAAACAACAGGCTGCTAGCTACCGAATCAACTTGCGGGGCGGGAGCCCCAGACACCTGATTCTCACAACGGGCTACTAAATCTTTTAAAGCTGCAACCATGTCAACTGCAGTGTTCGTGTTATGTGTAGTGATGGCCGACCAAGCCGGCATGCAAGATAACTCACCCGCTCCCAACTGGGCGGCAGCTGTCGTAGGGGGAGTAGATGTTGGTGGAGCGTGTAGGACTGGAGCTGATGTCGGCTGAACTGCCGCAGGTATGGACACCTGAGCTGAAGCCCGAGCATCTTCCACTGCATCCTCAACGCCTCCGGGTCTTGGTTCCGAAATCGTAACTCTGCTATTAGCGGAAGCAGATTGATGAGGGCTGTGCCTGGGCCTCACATGGGACCTCCGTCTAATAGAATGGATGGAGCGAGAGTGGCGGCGACGTATACCTCTTCTACCTGAGTTGCCACGACGACTGGATCGTGCCTCACGTTCGGTCTCTGCAGAAGACTCAGAAGAAGCAAAAACAGTGTCACGAGGTGTGAGCCGGGACCTAGCGTCCCTCCCAGAACTCCAATCGTCATCCGAGTCGACCAAAATCCTATAACCCCTCTTATCACGGTGATGACGGTGGCGTGATTCACGGCGGTGTCTGCCAACCCCACACTGCGGGAGACGCCGGGACCCACCACCTCTAGGATCTCCTGGATAACCTGGCCTCCCATCCCAGTGGCCAGAGTTGTTGCAGCGCGAGTCCCTCGCAGGTGTACCCCTCCTTTCCCTACCAAATTCGCGATAAAGCCGACTGCTCGTTGGCGTATCCCCCCGCGAGGTGCCATGTGGAAGACCTGCTGCCGCTCTACGAGGGGAAGAGGGAAATTCCACCATAGCAGGCGGCGGATGTGCAAGACATGAAGTAGGGGCCTGAGCACTGCAACATTCCGGCGAACCCAGATCCGGTGGTGACAAGGTAAGGCCAGAACCCTGCAGCAGAGCAGGAAGATTGTCCTGCCGCTCGGTCACCGCTGCAACGCCTGACCTCCCAGGAGCCACGGCGGCTGGTGAAGCGGCAGGAGGAGTAAGAGTCACAGCAAGGGGAGGGGCATGCAGCGGAGATGACTGCAACTGTGGAGAGCGTACAGTGCTCACTGTACCATGGCCGGACAAATGAGACCCCGCGCTCCCCGATCGCAGCTGCGTGGTGTTGTGCGCCACCCTGAGCCCTCGGCTGAGAGAAGGACGCGGCGGTGACGCGGCGGTGAGCTAGGGCTGAGGCGCTGCGGAGGGTTAATCCTGTGCCTGGGCCTACCTGTAGCCACGCTATGCTGTGGTCCCTCTGCTTGATGCAGCATCCTCTCCAGCCATCCAGAGCCCTCCCGTTCCACTCTTTGACGGATGAGCTGCTCCAGGGACATGGTGTAGGACCTGGACAGCGTTCCTTCTAGACGAAGCGCGGCCGGAAAGGAAGTCCTGCGGCCCGCGCTTCCTTTTACTCTTCCGGCTCCTCCTCCTCACGCTGGCCAATCGGGGAGCGAAGGGGAAGAGGTGATCTTCCCATGGCTGCGCTGAGACCAAAACCCCTCCCCCTTGCAGTCCCAGCTCACTTCCCTAAGCGCTGCGTGAGCTATGAAACTTCACATCCCTATTTTTTTTCACTCTTCTAACATTTGTACAGTCCATTGTTGGCAATGTGTTAACCCTTCAGTAGCAATTGAAAGAATAAATCTAGAATGTTATTCAAAGAGCAAAGTGACACTTCCCAATTGGAAAGACTTTAACAACATATCCGGGGATTGTATAAATAGTGTATCCCTAACATAACAGGAATCGCTGGTCTTTGCAGCAGAGTTCTGATACCAGGCTGTGATCTTACTAATGTACTGAAGGCACAGGCTGTTATAAAACATCTAGAGGGCAACAGTAGGGAATTTAAAATTGCCTGCAGCTCTGCAGATTGCACTTGGAATGCTCCTGCGGCTAAGAGCTGTGTATACAATGTTAATATACTTGCAGAAATTGTGATATATTCAGTGTCCTAACTTTTTTATGTTTACTTATTTTTAACTTAAAGGGAATGTCCACACGAGAATATAGTGTGAAAAGTTGCAGGCAGAAAATCCACAGCACTTTACATATTGCTGACCTATCTTCAGTATAGGTCATCACTAGGGATGAGCGAATCGACTTGGGATTAACCATCCGAAGTCGATTCACATAAAACTTTGTTTCAATACGGTACGGAGCGAGCGCTCCATACAGTACTAGAATGTATTGGCTCCGATGAGCAGAAGTTATTACTTCGTGAAGTCTCGCGAGACTTTGCAATAACCTAAGAAATTGATTTATACTGTAACAAAGGGAGTGATTAGAATCTTTATTTTTTTTAATTTTTTTATAATTTTTAAAAAGCATTTACAACTTTTTTTAGGTCCCCAAGTGGACCCCAACATACTGCACTTTAGATAGAATTTTCTCCATCACCCTATACATAGATCACTATATTACAATTGAGTGCTGTCAGCCTTCCACCTGCTGGTCTGAATTGTAATACACAAAAAATGAGCCTAGAAGACTAGTACAGGCTCTGGCTCATTACTGATATGGAAAGCCTTCCCCGATCTCCACCCGGGGGAGGCGTTCCTGCCCGGGAAGCACGTGCCTTCGAGTTTTAGGCCTCTCAGATGCAGTGGTCACATTTGAGCACGGCATCTGAGGGGTTAAATGTGCGCAATCAGCATTACCACTGGTAGTGGACATTAGACATAGGTGTCTGCTGTGTGAAATAGCAATTAGGTAGGTGGTAGGTGACACTCATTCCACTCCAGAGCAGGTGCCATCTTCAAAGAAGGGTTTAATTGCATTGTGAACTTATTGTTATTGTAATTTATAAATCAATGTCTGTCTGTCTGTCCATCTGTCCTCTATAGGCATCCAAACGCCTGAACTGTTGGACCCCTAATTTGACACATAGGTGCATCGGATGTCTGGGAAGATTTTCATAAAAGTCTCAGCTCTCTAGGACTTTCCATTCTTGAGATATTCCCAAAAATGCAAATATGACACTATCACATGACCCATATTAGCCACAAGAAGTATGCAGGTCCTTCAATCTTTGCCTCACTGACATACACAGAGTTTTACATCACGTTTCCATAACAACTTAGCCATTTTTCTTTATTGTTATAGGTCACTGTTAAAGGGGAGGGGTGTGGTGGAGGTCATTTTTAAGGGGGTGGGGTGCAGTGGAGGTCACTGTTAAGGTTGTGGGGTGCTGTGGAGATCACTGTTAAGGGGGAAGGGCATTGTGGAGGACACTGTTAAGGGGACAGGGCATTGTGGAGGACACTGTTTAGGGGACAAGGCACTATGGAGGTCACTGTTAAGAGGGAAGGGCATTGTGGATGACAATGTTTGGGGGCTAGGGCATTGTGGAGGTCACTGTTAAGGGGGAAGGAAATTCTGGAGGTCACTGTTAAGCTCCACAGTATACTGCCGGGGTATATAGGGCTACTGGCAGCACCAGGTACTTTTTCTAGTCATCAATAAAGGGAAATAACATATGAATTAAATAACCCATAAGAAAGAGATCCAAGTGGCAAGTGGGTCCAAACTTGTCAGTTCCAGATTGGGTTGCATTCTGTTGGGCTTTTGGGGCCCATACACTATGTTCCAAATTATTATGCAAATTGGATTTAAGTGTCATAAAGATTACATTTTTTTGTTTTTCAATGAAACTCATTGATGGTATTGTGTCTCAGGGCTCTTTGGATCACTGAAATCAATCTTAGATAACATAGTAACATAGTAACATAGTTTGGAAAAAAGACATCTGTCCATCCAGTTCAGCCTGTTTTCCTACAAGTTCATCCAGAGGAAGGCAAAAAACCACTGTGCGGTAGAAGCCAATTTTCCTCACTTTAGGGGGAAAAATTCCTTCCCGACTCCAGTCAGGCAATCAGAATAACTCCCTGGATCAACGACCCCTCTCTAGTAACTATAACCTGTAAAACCCTCCAGAAATACATCCAGGCCCTTCTTGAACTCTTTTAGTGAACTTACCATCACCACCTCCTCAGGCAGAGAGTTCCATAGTCTCACTGCTCTTACCGTAAAGAATCCTCTTCTATGTTTATGTACAAACCTTCTTTCCTCCAGACGCAGGGGATGTCCCCTCGTCACAGTCCTCGGGATAAATAGATGATGGGAGAGATCTCTGTACTGACCCCTGATATATTTATACATAGTTATTAGATCTCCCCTCAGTCGTCTTTTTTCTAAAGTGAATAACCCTAATTTTGATAATCTTTCTGGGTACTGTAGTCCACCCATTCCAGTTATTACTTTAGTTGCCCTCCTCTGAACCCTCTCCAGCTCTGCTATGTCTGCCTTGTTCACAGGAGCCCAGAACTGTACACAGTACTCCATGTGTGGTCTGACTAGTGATTTGTAAAGTGGCAGGACTATGTTCTCATCACGGGCATCTATGCCCCTTTTGATGCAACCCATTATCTTATTGGCCTTGGCAGCAGCTGTCTGGCACTGGCTTCTACAGCTTAGTTTGCTGTTCACTAAAATTCCTAGGTCCTTTTCCATGTCAGAGTTACCCAGTGCTTTACCATTTAGTATGTACTGGTGACTTGCATTATTCCTTCCCATATGCATAACCTTACATTTGTCAGTGTTAAACCTTATCTGCCACTTTTCTGACCAAGCCTCCAGTCTATCTAGATCCTGCTGTAGCAGTGCACTGTCCTCCTCTGTGTTAATTACTTTACACAGTTTAGTGTCATCTGCAAAAATTGATATTTTACTGTGCAAGCCTTCTACATGATCATTAATAAATATATTGAAGAGAATAGGACCCAATACAGACCCCTGTGGTACCCCACTAGTGACAGTGACCCAATCTGAGTATCTACCGTTAATAACCACCCTCTGTTTTCTATTACTGAGCCAGTTACTTACCCACATACAGACATTTTCTGCAAGGCCAAGCATTCTCATTTTATATACTAACCTTAACAGATACCTGTGATAATTAGTTTGCCAGGTGAGCCCAATTAAAAGAAAACTGGATGTTCCACAATATTAAGCAGGCCACTGTTTTCAAGTAAAATGGGAAATAAAAAGGATCTCTCTGCTGCCGAAATACATCAAATAGTGCAATGCCTTGGACAAGGGATGAAAACATTAGATATTTCACGAAAACTTAAGCGTGATCATTGTACTGTGAAGAGATTTGTGGCTGATTCAGAGCACAGACGTGTTCGTGCTGATAAAGGCAGAATGAGGAAGGTTTCTGCCAGGCAAGTTCATTGGATTAAGAGAGCAGCTGCTAAAAAGCCATTACAAACAAGCAAACAGATATTTGAAGCTGCTGGTGCCTCTGGAGTCCCTCAAACCTCAAGGTGCCGGATCCTTCAAAGGCTTGCTGTGGTGCATAAACCTACTATTCGGCCACCCCTAACCAGTGCTCACAAGCAGAAACGGTTGCAGTGGGCCCAGACATACATGAAGACTAATTTTCAAACAGTCTTGTTTACTGATGAGTGTCATGCAACCCTGGATGGTCCAGATGGATGGAGTAGTGGATGGTTTGTGGATGGCCACCATGTCCCAACAAGGCTACGACGTCAGCAAGGCGGTGGAGGAGTCATGTTTTGGACCGGAATCATGGGTAGAGAGCTGGTAGGCCCCTTTAGGGTTCCTGAAGGTATGAAAATGACCTCTGCAAAGTATATAGAGTTTCTGACATACAACTTTCTTCCATGGTACAAAAAGCAGAAACGTGCCTTCAGGAGCAAAATCATCTTCATGCATGACAATGCACCATCTCATGCTGCAAAGAAGACCTCTGTGTCATTGGCTGCTATGGGCATAAAACGAGATAAACTCATGGTGTGGCCATCATCTTCCCCTGACCTCAACCCTATAGAGAACCTTTGGAGTATCATCAAGCAAAAGATCCATGAGGGTGGGAGGCAGTTTACATCAAAACAGCAGCTCTGGGAGACTATTCTGACATCATGCAAAGAAATTCAAGCAGAAACTCTCCAAAAACTCACAAGTTCAATGGATGCAAGAATTGTGAAGGTGATATCAAAGAAGGGTTCCTATATTAACATATAACTTGGCCTATTAGGATGTTTTGGATTTAAATAGCTTTTTATTTCAGTGAATGTGACCTCCTAATGCTGCAAATTCCACAAATGAGCATTTTCAGTTCTTAAAAACATATAAAATGTTTAGAAACTGTACTGTGCATAATAATTTGGAACAGTGCATATTGAGTTTTTTTTAATTTTTGAATAATATACTGTTATCATTGGGAGGTTTGTTTAATAAAATTCGACGTATACTCTAACAGGTGATGACTTTTATTATAATGACTGTCATTTGCACCGACCATTTAGGAAAATCAGAGATAAATATCATTTGCATAATAATTTGGAACATGTAGTGTCTGTTATTGTCTCCCATGTAAGAATGGTCACCTTTTCCCTAAAAGTAGAAGTACAAATGAAAAGCTTTCTGATATGGGTAAAGCTCAGCATATGACTGTTCATAAAACTCACTTAACTGCTGTATTCACAGTGGACATATAAAGAGCACCTGCTATTTAATGTATCATACATCATGTTTTTTGCATTAAACATAAGCATTTCTGCTATGCAACAGTGACAGAGAGCAAAATGCATGTTAAATGTAAAAGAATCAAAGAAAGAAGCACTGAAACATGCAAACCTCACCTCCCTCTGCCACTCTCCTGCTGCTTCTAAAACATAATGCAGGGAGGAAACCCAGGCTGCCTACTAAAAACCACTATGACTACGTGATCCCTTCCCTGGTGAGACAAGCTGGTGTCCTCATCAATCATATTCTTAGAAGATGTCATTCTGGAGACAATCATATACAATGTGACTATAGTTATACTTCGTTCAATTATTGTTTGTATAGGAAACAGACATTATGCATTTCATATTAATACTGTAGATGACTTAATTTAAAAAAATACAAAATAGTCCATTCAGAATTTTTCCTAATGTACAATGAATATCCCTATTTTATACATTTTATTTTTACATTAACAGCCTACGCCCTGCAAGTAAAAGAGTGGTGTGTCCAGCTTTATTTGCCACTTAGTGAACACCTACTGAATTTTGCCTGACCATTGCCATGGCTTTGCAGTATGTCAATAATCTTTCTCCATAGGATGTTGACATTTTTTTAAAGCCGGGTATAGCTTTTCATGTGAATGTGCACAAATACACCAGTGGCAGCCACATAAACCCTGTTGACAGCCTATATGACCCAATTGGAAGACACAGTTTTCCCATTACCAGCTACAGAAGTCAACTGCCAACCATAGCAGCCTAATGCTGTTCTACAAAACCCCATTGTCAGCCCAAATTACCATTTACCTTGCCCTCATTGGAAGCCACAGTACCTTATTGTTAACCACAGCACCCCCATTGAGCCACAGTTACCATCCATAATAATAAAATAGTGCTATAGTCTTTAGTCTTAATGCCTCCATTGCCAACCACAGTATAACCTATTGCCAACCACAATGCCACCCTGTCATAGAGTCCTATTGAAATTGGGGGTGCACAAAATCTGTCTAAGATTTTTATATGGATTTATAAAGGTGAGTTTGCATGATGGATTTTATCCATGAGTATTTGCCATGGATCCTACATCAAAAACACCCCTAATTGTTTTTAGTGGAAGTCGATACCACCGTTCAAGCAGCCATAGTTCTACTGGAAACTATGGAGGGAGTCCACTCATAGATTAGCCCTATTGAATGGAGCTAAAGATACAGGTGGATCTGTGACATTCAAATTGCGAAACGTTCTTTGGTGGACTTTGGCACTGGAAAAATATGCCATGGGAGCCTAAGGCAACAAATTACAAGCAATCTCTCAAATTACTGAGTTCCAGAGACATAGAGTGAAATTCCTTGTATCCAACGCAAAGTGAGTACAAGGACTCTTCAGGTAAGTGATAATTCTCTAATGAACATCTACCATTGGAATTACTCCCTTTACAAGCTGGAACATCCAGATAACAAAACAGAAAAGCTGCTGCTTTATGCCGGCCTGGGTACTACGTAGGTAAAATAATGGCTGCCAAAAACCAACAGGCCATAATTAAAATTTGATTGATTTCATATTGTATGTGTGCTATTTGCCAGTATTATGTACAGGCTGAGGAAGCTGCTGGAAATCATTAGCTTTATCTGGCAGAATACACTACCGGAAAAAAAAGTTAAAGGGATTTCTTATAATGACCCCCCCCCACCCCCAATGAGGCACCTCATATAGGTTATACTTACCCCGCTCCTTGCACCCCCTCACTCCTGATCCCCACACGGCTGCCTCTGCAACTCCTAGTCGTGTGGATCAAAACATTCAGTGACGAGGGGGAGAAGCCAATAGCAGGGAGCGATGGGGTTGAATCTCCCTAGCGCCACCCGCGATGCTAGGGAGGCTCTTCCCCGTCATGGCCTGCTATGGGCTGCCCCCACCATCACCGGATCCAAGCGACAGGGAGATACAGCAGCAGCTGTGCAGGGATCAGGAGAGATGTGGGTGCCGGAAGTAGGGTAAGTATAATCTATATGAGGTGCCTGGGCAATGGGGGGATCATTATAGGGGTTGGATAACCCCCTTTAAGATAAAAGGCCTATTACAGAATATGGCAATGGAGGATGTTACATGTAGTGATAAGATTTCCAAGATTCTTACTTTACATACAGATGCTCGACAAATGTTTTTGGTCTGGCATCACTGTTGTTTTTCATCTTCTCTCTTTCAGCACTCTTGATGTGTAGTTGAAATGTGCTAGATGAAGGCATGCACCATTGGCGCAATTAATAGATTTTGAAAACTGGGAAAAGTATCCATAGGCCCCATATAAACTGTATCGTTTGGTATAGGTCAATAAGCATTGGTATACCTTTAGTTTTATTGAGTAGAAAAGCATAGTTGGGGTTCAGATCTACCTCCGACAGAGAGTAAAACTAATTGTGAACAGACCCTTAAATTTATGCAAATAGAAAATATATTTTAAAATTGTTTAAACTTCCCCCATACAAAAAATGACCTCCACTTGCCAAAACAGCAGATAGGCAAATTTGCATTGGTTTTATAATTAGCACATAGGCTACAGAGTCTGCTGGGCGAGTCCCTGGCTAGTAGGTTTAGCGGTAGCAGGCACTCCCGGGTCATGAGCCATTATCAAAGAGTTTCCAAATAACAGATTAGCTCATATGTCCAGAAATAATTTACAGTTCATAACGTCACAAACATTGGCACATCAAAAATATATTTATAGGTTATTTGCATGAATTATTTCCTGTACAGAATCACATCCTTATTATATATACATCATGCTGGCAATACCCAAGTTCCTCCGCCTAACTTTCTGTGAGAGAAACTGCTAAACGTTTCCCGGTGAGAGCCCACATTTGGTAACGATCCAGCAAACGCCCACTGTACAGGCTTCTCTCTACACCCTGTAATTGTTCTGACTATTGTATTAGATATTTTGTTTCTACTTACGTTTTTTTTAGTGCTGGTTGCTTGAAGTGTTTGAACAAACTAATTTCAAGACAGATAAAACAAATGCAAAGGGAATGTGCTCCTCAGAAATTATTAGCTGAGATAAAAATATAACTAGCGTGCAATTTCGGAAGAATAGAGAAACGGAACGGCGCATGCGCGGGATCCCAGGTGCATCACATCTGATGAAAAAAAGTACTGAGCTGTCAATCAGGAGGAACGAAGCAGGACGAGGGCACTGCTAGCTGCCAATTTGCATAAGCTGCCCAGGATGTTTTCTCGGATGAAATAGGCAAAAACATCACTGGAGATGTGATGACTACAGTTGTGGGGTACTGTGGGTGGTTGGGGAGACATTATCCCTTTAATTCACACTGAACATCTGATCCAAGATGGCAAAGACTAAAAGAGAAGATACATATAAACCTCCCAAGTGTCCCTCTTTTGGACCCAAGTCCCTCTGTCCCTCTTTTCTCCTTAAATGTTCCTCTTTTTGATCTAAGGTATAGATATGAATTGTTACATTTACAATATTGATCAAGAAGGTGTATGTCTGGCTCCTATTTGTATATTTGACTCCACCTTGTCTATTTTTTCTTTATTTAATGAAATTTAGATTTTTAGAAATTTCTATATTCAGATATTTTTTGTGCTATTGTGCGCTAGGAAAACTGTGTATACATTTTGTATAAATATACAGGAAAAAACTACTTTCAAACAATGAACAATAAGTGTCCCTCTTTGACCGTCCAAAAAGTTGGGAGGTATGATTTAAACATGTAAACTCAGTTAATCCAACATCCAACTATATCTGTAAAGGTTCTTATTCATCCAGGTCCTTGTATATCAGTAGTATTAAGTGAGAGCAACAAGTCTTTTTTCTAGTCCCCACCCCCAACACACACACATCATTTTTTTTCTTAAAGGCGCTTTGCTGGTCATCCCATTGGTCATCCCAAAAATTTATCAAGGTTGGTTGTTCATGACATGCCAGTCTTAATATCAAATATGCTGGTGAAGGATTCAACAAATGTATTAAAGAGGACCTCACCACTCCACACGCCTGTTTTAATAGCTTCATACATTCCCCATGTAATAACAATTCTGGAGCATCTATTCTTATGACTCTATTTTGTGCCATTCCTTTATTATTTCTACTAGAATTTATGACTGAATTGGTAGCAGTCTGCAGTAAGGGTACAGAGGGGTGGTAACCAGTTGGGGTGTGTACCTGCACAGTCTGAAAATGGCAGCACTGATTGGATAGAGTGAGTCTGTGCAAATACACCCCCCCAACTGGTTACCACCCCTCTGTACCCTTACTGCAGACTGCTAGCAATTCATTCATAACTTGTAGTAGAAATAATAAACGAATGGCACAACATAGAGCCATATGAATAGATGCTTCAAAATTGTGTTTACGTGGGGAATGCATGTAGCTATTGAAACAGGCATGTCAGGAAGGGTGAAAGGTCCTCTTTAATACTCATAGGCTTCGGAATACAGTTGTAATTTTGGCACACAAAAAGTAAATTCATGAATATAGTTATATTGGGATCCAATTTTACTGGATGTAATATGTTGTTGGCCAGCTATTCTACAGTAAAAGTGTTTCTTACATATATGCTGTACTACCTGTAGCATACCCACCATAGAGGAAATCATATCGTGTGTGCAACAATGGGCGCAGGAGGAGGAGTCTAATGGGGACCAGTAAGTGTTGGAGTGGTGGGTGATCAGTGAGTTATCACTTCTTTTACTTTTTGAACCCACTCCAGTCCTTTGACAAATTTTTTTCCATGCTGAACAACATCTTTAAGTAAAAATGTCAGCTGTGGTTGGCTCTGTTTGATATGAGATCAACACTAAACAGTGTTTTCTCACTATTTATCTGTTAAATGTATGACTTTGCAAAGTCTGTTGTTTCAGCAGTTGGAAATCTAGATCGAGCCACCGTCTTCTGTTTCAAACTACATCCTTTAGAATTGATTTTGATGGGCTTATCTGGTCCACCATGTCTTCTTAGCTACATTTCGGCAAATCCATAAAATATATCAATGATGCTTTCAAATAACCCAATTCGATGGATTTCCAAAGTCAGGTGTCGTTTTTGAAATCGTATTCATACATTTTACATTGAAAGTTCC
This sequence comes from Rhinella marina, assembly GCA_900303285.1. Classification (NCBI taxonomy): domain Eukaryota; kingdom Metazoa; phylum Chordata; class Amphibia; order Anura; family Bufonidae; genus Rhinella; species Rhinella marina. The sequence continues at coordinate 82,300 of ONZH01030377.1, read as the reverse complement.
ATTCAGGAGAGGTGATGCCTGATGGACTCTGTGTGATGTTTACAAGAAACTGCTATCTCCCTCTCTGACATCGGGAAAAACTAAAGCGAAGTGCTGCATCTCAGATCAAACAAAGCCATGAAAATTCAATCACATCCATTATTACAATGTACCACTGTGCTGGATATAGACAGATAAGTATTGTCACAGTTAGAGGAGAGATGAGCAAAGTATCGGAAAATTCGATTCATTTTACAAGACAATTTGCTTTGTGACAAATTACTTAGTCACACAAACCACATTTCTTTGTAAGTACTGGGTGCAATGACAGGGAGTGGCGATTACACTGCCCCCATCATTGTACCCCTTAGATGCCGCATTCATACATGACTGCGGCATCTGATAGCAGTAATGCACTGTAAAAGATAAATAAATAAAATCATACTTACCCTCATCCATTCCATCGCGAAGAGTCCTCTTGATTTAAGATGTAGTGTGAATTCTCGCGGGGCCAGTGATGACATCATCACATTAGCCAGTGTGGTGATGTCATACGTCACTTCTCACAAGATTCCATGTGAGATCTTCAGTCAAGATGGTGGCGGCTGGCTCTTTGTGCTCAAATAGATGAGGTAATGAAGTAAGTATGTTTTTTTTGTTTCTTATACCATTTCAGGTAAAATCAATTCGTTACCACGAAGCACACACTATAGACAGGTTCTTTATTGTACATTGTGTCTCAGAAGCAAACTCCATGGTTCTCTTCAGTTGTTATATTAAATAATTTTATCTGCACCTGCTGCAGTATTTGAGTGCTAAAGAAATAGAATATTCTGAAAACAGGTGTTTATTTCCCATAAAAATGTGATGAGACATATTTCACAGAATTACAATAAAATGATTTGAAGAAAACATTATTGATTTTTTATTTTTTTAACTGAAAATCAGATGGAAAAACCATAGAGAATACAGTTTAAAGGGGTTGTCTCTTTTAATATTGATTACCTATCCTTAAGATAGGTCATCAATATGAGATTGGCGGAGGTTCGACACCCGGCACCCCTGCCGATCAGTTGTACGGGGAGACATTGGGCAGTGCTCACTTGCCGTCTCCCTTCTCTCTTCCTGTCCGCTGCTGTGGTCCCATAGACATACAGCTTTGGACAGAAAGAGAGACGGCACGTGCGCACTGTGCGCGTCGTCTCCTCGTACAACTGATTGGTGGTGGTGTGGGGTGTCGGACCCTTGCTGATCTGAAATTGTTGACCTATCCTGAGGATAGGTCTTCAATATTAAAAAGCCTGGACAACGCCTTTAAAGACCAAGCAAGTATGATAAAATGGCATATGTTACTCACCCATTCTCTATATAATCATGATATGGGTGGTTTAGGTTTGGAAAATGTCAATTTATATTTACAGAAACAGCGCCACTCTTACCCATAGGTTGTATCTGGTATTGCAGCTCATCACCGTTCACTGAAGTGTAATACAGAGCATGGACAGGTGTGGGGCTGTTCATGGAAAAGAAAAATCCCTTTCTGCTAATCCATGAAAGACCTTTAATTATATGAGTCCGTCTTATCTAACAATAATTATCTGCTGCACATAAATAATCCTTCTGCTTTTGAGATGTGTAATTGATGTATTAATTGATACAAGAAATGCATTAGGAAGATATAATTGCCAATGTTAGCAATGAAGTTTTACGCCATGCCTTAAACTGGATTTTACCTAGATTACAGATCTCATTAAATTTGATGAATGGCGTAATCCATGATTTAGATTTATCTGGTGGCAACACAAAGCAATATCTTTATCACTGTGGGCAGCCCGTCTTAAAGGGACTATCCATGGCTTGATAATGAAAGTTGTTGTTCATTAAATAGAAAAGTAAATTAGTGAAAAATAATGTTTTTATTGGGAAAATCTAAAATATACGTATTTATATGTAAAATTCTGCAATGTAATACTTAAAGGAATTGTTCAGGATTTTACAAGTGCTGGTACATCCTCAGGCCATCATCCATTAATAACCTATGCCATGTCTAACAGTACCAGCCTTAGTGGCACTATGCATGCCCCTATAGAGTGCCAGCTGAAAGCAAGCAGCGTGTTCCTACAATACAATCATTTCTTTCAGCTCACATAGTTCTCTGTATAGTAGACACTTGTTTTGGGAAAGAGTACATAGGGGCACATTTATTAAGACTGGAGTTTTAGACTCCGCTCTTAATAAGCCACTGCATTGGCGGTAGATTTCCGAAGTTATATAGCGTATCCAGCGGCGCTTCTAAATGTAAGACCGCTTTCTAGCGGTCTTACAGTCAGACCATTTTCTACGCCTAAAACAAGATGAAATAGAAAATTATTAACACTTGGACAACCCCTTTAAATAATTTTAAAGGGGTTTTCAAAAAAGTATTTAAAAAAGAGTGGTCACACAGGATTAAAAAATAAATAAATGCACAGTACTAACCCAACTAATTCCCTGCCATTGCCATTTCTACACTTGACCGGTTCAGATGCTTGTCATGATGGTCTCAGCTCGACATGCTAAAATGCCAGGAAAGTCCATCTCAACCAATCACTGTGGGGGATCAGTGAGGGTGACTATGACTTCTTTTTAATCCTTTTATGCCTTTAATGTTGTTTGACTATATACCCCCTCCCCAGAAATCCTCATTAAAGGGGTTGTCCGACATATCTTTACCCCTCCGATGCTGTCCCTTGTCCTGCGCTGTATCGCGCAGGGCAAGGGCTTTTTTGTTTACATTGGTATATTGCTAGGTGTAGGCTTTGATGGGTGGGCTTTATTTCTGCCCTAGCCGTTTTACAGGCTAGAGCAGCCCTAAAGCCTAGCAATTAGTGCTTCTCACTTCTGGATGGAAGCCTCCGCCTAGCAGTCCCTATGGAGTCACCGGATCTCCTAAAAATGCCTTTGCCATGCATGATTCAGTGCAGGGCAAAGGAGAGCATCAGACCATGAAATGCTCAGATGCTCATGCTCATATCAAGGGGGTTGGAGGAGTGAAAATGGGGATCTGCCTGGGTTCAGCTCTAAAGTTGGACAACCCCTTTAAGGTACAACTTATACACATATATTTATTTCGTTTTACATGTTATTTTGTAAATGTTGCATCAACCACGTGCTGAAATACATAAAGAAAACAAGTTGTCACATTATGTAATACACTACCGAACACATTTCAGAGGAAGAGAACATCTGCAGCTCGTACATAACGAAAGACGCTTGAACGAAAGAAAAACATTTTGACATTAACTGAGTATTATGGATGAGATCTCCTGAGCCATTATACAGCGCAGAACAAGAACAGAATCACATAGAGTAACAGCATGAAAGTACTTTCAGGTAAGTAATTGTCAAAGACATATAAATCAAAATGACATATTTTACTAAATCATATTTACAAGTTTTATAAAATGGATTGAAAAGCAAGTGTTCTTCTTTCATATATGTGTAATAAAGGAAGGTAAGTTATCAAAAAAAAAAAAAGAAAAGAAAATAATACTTACTGCCCTGAGCCCCTTCCAATCCAGCATCACCATTTTTTTTTTCACTAGTCTCAGCAGTCTCATGCCATATACCTCTGAGGTCAGTGTTTGGCTGCAGGGGTCACATGCAGTACAAGGCACGCCATGTCATGTCATGCCTGCGGCACAGTACAAGAGGGGACTCGGGGTAGTAAATATATAATACTAGCAGAAGGACCCGGCTTCGCCTGGGTATATTTCATTTAATGTTTGTGTGGCATAGCAGACAGAAAGTCTGTGCAGCTGACAGAAGTTGATTTTTACCTTCATTTTTTCAATCCCCATTGGCTGTGGAGTGGGAGGGGGCGTGACCTGACCGGGTCAGGGGCGTGGTTTAGCGGGACCTTGGGGAAGAGGGGGGGTGCTTTTAAGTCCTTCTTTTCAGGGTGGCCTGAATTACAGGTCAATGCCATGGTAATTTATGAGGAAACATAGTGGGTAGCATTTAATGTTTGTGTGTGTCATTGTAGAGAGAAAGTCATCCTCCCTCCCACCCCTGAAGCTGACAGAAGTTGATTTTTACCTTCAATTTTTCAATCTTCGTTGGCTGGGGAGTGGGAGGGGGCATGGCCTGACCGGGTCGGGGGCGTGGTTTAGCGGGACCTTGGGGAAAGGGGGGGTGCTTTTAAGTCCTTCTTTTCAGGGTGGCCTGAATTACAGGTCAATGCCATGGTAATTTATGAGGAAACATAGTGGGTAGCATTTAATGTTTGTGTGTGTCGTTGTAAATAGAAAGTCATCTTTCGTCGCACCCCTGCAGCTGACAGAAGTTGATTTTTACCTTCAATTTTCAATCCCTGTTGGCTTGGGAGGGAGCGTGGCCTGACCGAGTCGGGGGGGGGGGTGACTTAGAGAGACCTGGGGTGGGGGTTTTAAGTCCTTCTTTTGAGTGTGGCCTGAATTACAGGTCAATGCCATGGTAATTTATGAGGACACGCAATGGGTAGCAGTGGAAGAAAACATCTTTTATTACTACTGAACGGTCATAGTCTAATATTAGTCTATTTCATCTAATGTTTCTGTGTGTCGTTGCAGAGAGAAATTCACACTCCCACCCCTGCAGCTGACAGAAGTTGATTTTTACCTTCATTTTTTTAATCCCCATTGGCTGCGGAGTGGGAGGGGGCGTGGCAGGACAGAGTCGGGGGCGTGGCTTAGCGAGACCTGGGCCGGGCTTTTAAGTTCTTCTTTTGAAGGTGGTGTGAATTACAGGTCAATGCCATGGTAATTTATGAGGACACGCAATGGGTAGCAGTGGAAGAAAACATTAGTTCGTACGGGTGTATTTAATCTATTTCATTTAATGTTTCTGTGTGTCGTTGCAGAAAGAAAGTCAACCTCCCACCCATCCCTGCAGCTGACAGAAGTTGATTTTTACCTTTATTTTTTCAATCCCTGTTGGCTGCGGAGTGGGAGGGGGTGTGGCCTGATTGAGTCGGGGGCATGACTTAGCGAGACCTGTAGCGGGGGTTTTAAGTACTTCTTTTGAGGGTGGCCTCAATTACAGGTCGATACCATGGTAATTTATGAGGACACGTAATGGGTAGCAGTGGAAGAAAACATCTTTTATTACTACTGAACGGTCTTTGTCTAAAATTAGTCTAAAACATAAGTTATATTTATGGTAACTTGAATACCCCATTAACAGTGTCATCTGCCCCTTTAAAGTAGCGAATAGAAATGGCTGAGCTCCTCGGCTGGCTGCTAATTACCTGGCTAGGTTGTTATGGAAACCTGTCTGCATGTGGAGAAAATGGCAGTTAGAATTTGAAGTGAAATGCTTCCAAACTAATATTGGCTAATGGAGATCATATTTTGGGAATATCTCTGGAATGGTATGTCCTAGAGAGCTGAGACCTGGTCTAAAACCTGACACCTGATGTACCTGTGTGCCAAATTTGGTGAAAATCGGTAGAGTAGTTTGGTCGCACATAGAGAACAGACAGACGGACAGACAGACAGACAGAAACTCATTTTTATAATATTAAGAGACTAGCAGAAGGACCCGGCTTCGCCTGGGTATATTTCGTCTATTTCATTTCGTGTTTGTGTTTGTCGTTGCAGAGAAAAAGTCAATGCAGCTGACAGAAGTTGATTTTTACCTTCATTTTTTCAATTCCCATTAGTTGCGGAGTGGGAGGGGGCGTGATATGACTGGGTCGGGGGCGTGGCTTAGCGGGACCTTGGGTAGTTGCTTTTAAGTCCTTCTTTAGGGGGCAGCTTTAATTACAGGTCGATGCCATGGTAATTTATGAGGACACACAATGGGTAGCGGTAGAAGAAAACATCTTTTATTACTACTGAACGCTCCTAGTCTAAAATTAGTCTAAAACATAAGTTATATTTATGGTAACCGGAATACCCCTTTAACAGTGTCATCCACAGCACTCTGCCCCTTTAAAGCAGGGAATAGAAATGGCTGAGCTCCTCAGCTGGCTGCTAATTACCTGGCTAGGTTGTTATGGAAACCTGTCTGCATCTGGAAAAAATGGCAGTTGGAATTTGAAGTGAAATGCTCCCAAACTAATATTGGCTAATGGAGATCATATTTTGGGAATATCTCGGGAACTGTATGTCGTAGAGAGGTGAGACCTGGTCTAAAACCTTCCCGGACACCTGATGTACCTGTGTGCCGAATTTGGTACAAATCGGTCCAGTAGTTTGGTCGCACATAGAGAACAGACAGACAGATGGACAGACAGACAGACAGAAACTCATTTTTATAATATTAAGAGATAATATAATAATAATAATAGAAAATAATCTGATATCTTCATTGCCTTTAGAAAAAAAACAAATAAATCGGACAAACAGTGACCATAGGAATGGTACTAATCTAAATACTCTCTGTCTATAGCCATAGGTGGTAGAAACAACCTGTATATACCTGGAGAGGAGTCAGATCCCAGGTGGCTTGTATACCCCCTAGATTACTCTGACATTTCTCTATATTCCATAGATTATTGGTGACTGTGGTCACTGTACTTTCCGTCTGTTCAAAAGGGACACTTTTATGAGAAAGGGGGTATTTGTTTAAAATCTCAATATTCATAGAAAACATTTTTTTTAAAGCTGGCTGTTTTTCATTTCAGCAGCACTATACCATTTAAACTTTAAGGCTACTTTCACACTAGCATTAGAGTTTTCCGGTATTGAGTTCTGTCATAGGGGCTCAATACCGGAAAAAAACGCTTCAGTTTTGTCCCCATTCATTGTCAATGGGGACAAAACTGAACTGAACAGAATGGAATGCTTCAAAATGTATTTTGCTCTGTTTAGTTGTGTTCCCATAACGGAGAGCAAACCGCAACATGTTGTATTTTGCTTTCCGTCCTCGGATGCGGAGCAAAATGGATCCGTCATGACCCACAATGCAAGTTAATGGGGACCGATCCGTTTTGTCTGACACAATAAAAAACAGATCCGTCCCCCATTGACTTTCAATGGAGTTAATGACGGATCCGTCCTGGCAATGTTAAAGATAATTCAACCGGATCAGTTAATAACGGATGCAGATGGTTGTATTATCAGTAATGGAAGCGTTTTTGCTGAACCCTGCCGGATCCAGCAAAAACGCTAGTGTGAAAGTACCCTAATACAAAATATCATCCTTCTCCAGCCGTTAAAAAAACTGGTAGGACCTCCTATATACTACAGCTGTTAGGGGAAGATGTTATCTGCAAAGTAATCTTCATAATAAAAGTAGGTGCGGAATTAGGATAACAGTATGACAGCTATTGTTCTCTTCAGATAAGGATACTAATATAAGAGCATTGCATTGATTAATGTAATGTTTGTTGCTCTGATTGAGTCACTATAGAGCAGGGGTTCTCTTTGGTTGTAGCGATGGTCTAACTGAAAAAGTCAATCAGAGCTGTTTGCGGTGCTTTAAGGGGTTATCTAGTATCTACAACAGCCCCCCCATGTGCCGGGCCCCTCCCTGGGAATATAATTAACCCGCTCCCAGTGGCGCTCCTGGTCCCCGCACTGCCGCTTCTCCCTGTACACGGATGAAAACATCTGGTGTCGGGGGGCAGCAGCCAATGGCAGACGGGGACGGGGACGAGCCTCCCTAGCATGAGACGTGACGCTAGGGAGGTTCGTCCCCATCCCCGCCTGCCATTGGCTGCTAAACGACCCCCACTGCCCCTAACACTGGATGTTTTCAACAGTGTACAGGGAGAAGCGGCGGTGCGGGGACCAGGAGCGCCACTGGGAGCAGGTTAAGTATATTCCCACAGAGGGGCCCGGCACATGGGGGTGCTGTTGTAGATACTGGATAATCCATTTAAGAGCCCCGTGCTTATATTGTGCAGATAGCTACAATTCTGGGCTTAAACTTGTCTACAAATGCGGAAAGGAGTGAATTATAATATCCATTTTTAAAATGTGACTTACTATATATTAGCATAGTTAGGATGTAGCAACAAAAGCAGATTGGTTAGGGGCACTGGTGCGAGTATAGACTGGGGGCAGAGGGGGATACAGTTTACTTGTTCAATGTGGCTGTGCCTGACTAGCATCACTTTACTACACCTAGTGGATAAGGGCTCATTCACGCAACCATATGAAAGGGTCCGCATTAATTCCGCAATTTAGCATACGGACCCATTCATTTTAATAGGGCCCCAAAAGATACAGACAGCTCATGGTGCCATAGTTCCATTTCCCGGCCCCGCAAAACAGATACAGCATGTCTTATTCTTGTCTGTAATTCTGTACAAGAATAGGCATTTTCTGTCATAGTGATGGCCATGTGTGGACCACAAAATGCTACAGTCGTGTGAATGCACCCTTAGTGGCTCAGTAGGACATAAAAAGAATTAGATAGAAAGAGGTCCTGAGAACTTTTTGCTATGTACTTTTTTAACTTTTGTATCACCCATTCATGAATAGAAATATTGCTGTCTATGTCTGCCTGGGCTGGTGTAGAAAAAAAATGGGACCCTGGGAAATAATCAAACAAGATATGCCACTCTCCGTGTTTAGACCAAGACAAGGATTTTTGCCCTCATCATGGGGGTCTTGGGTAGTTAAAGTGTTCATTCTGTGGTGGTCTTGTGCAGTTGAAGTATCAATGGTTAGCTTTTGTAGTTCTGTTATTTAAAGGGGTTTTCCAAGATTTTGATACTGATTACCTATCCTAAGGATAGCCCATCAGTATCTGATCGGTGAGGGACTGACACCCGGGACCCCCGCTGAACAGCTGGCGCTCCTGTGTGCACCGCAGCTTTCTCTCAACTTACCAAGCAAAGCACTGTACATTGTCTTGCAGCTGTGCTTAGTATCACGCTCAGCCCCATTTACTTCTACGGCACTGCGCTTGGTGAGCTGCAAGAAGGCAGAGACACTCACAGGAGCGCCGGTGCCTTCTCAAACAGCTGATCGGCGGGGGTCCTGGGTGTCGGACCCCCACCGATCAGATACTGATGACAAATTCTGAGGATAGGCTATCAGTGTCACAATCTCAGAAAATTCCTTTAACCTCACTGCTAGGAGATGTGGGCACTTGGCAACTGTCCAGTTTGCCACCCACTATAATTAGGCCTGGGTATTTTATGAAAATTGCTGCAGAGTTGGCGTTATTGAAGACTAAAATCAGATAAAGTTTATTCAAAATGTTCAGCTGAGGAAAGATAGATTCCCACACACTATTACTATACGTGTTTGAGTCTACGTAGAGTATACAATATGTATTTGAATAGAAAGTGTCTAGAAGATCATGTCCTAAGGCTCGGTAATGAACAGATTATTACTCATTTCACATTGTAAAAAGTGTATCCAGGTTTCTGAAAGGAGCTAAATTCTCTATAAATTATGTAGAAGATATAATTAGAAGAGATTTTTCTACATTTGCAGACAGCGTCGGACTGAATTTCCTTAGGCCCACAGGAGGAGATGATTTTGAGAGGCCACCCTCTGCGTACACCTGATAGGTATTTTTAAGTAATTTATGTTAATATTGGACATGCAGGACTTACCATCAATGAGGTTTAATAGGATATATGGTGACTATTATTTCTGAGGTCAGCTCCAAATGAAAGTGCTTTCTGCTAGACTTATGATGGTCCGATTTATTAGGGGTTCATTATTGTGTCAGAGCTTGGTCCCACCGGAGGATCCTGTGATACGCTGGTGGGCCACTACAACTCTGATTGTAGATAAAATGATTTTAAAATAAATTTGATAAAATTCTATAGTGTAGCTAGACCATGCAGTTGCCTAAAGAATCTAAGACCCCAAAAACTAATGGGGTCATTTATCGAACTGACTTAGTTGGCCATAGCAACCAAGCAACCACCTTTCAATTTTGACTTTTACTTCTTTGGAAAATGGAACGTGGAATCTGATTGGTTGCTATGGGCAACTAAGACAGTTCTACTTTATACTAGTTTGATAAATGACTCCATAAATGTTTAAGATGTCAGACAAGTAGATGAGATAAAATATAACTTTCAGTGATTAATTTGGCATCTCCCTGGTATGTGCCTGTAGCTCTTTTGACAGACAGCTGAATATTCTCGTATTTTTATGACATTGTCATCATGATGCAGATGAAAAATGTCAGACAGCTGTAATTTAAATAGTTATAGTATGGCTGTGCATAATCCTAATCATTTACATAGTGCATGTTAAGTCTTGAGAGTTGCCTTTTCCTGCATGGTTGTTTAAAGGGGTATTTCCATCTCATAAAGTGATCGTATATTGCTAGGCTGTGCCGTCATTTTAGGATCAGCGGTGGTCAGTTCTGAGAACCCCAATGATCCTGAGAATGAAGAGGCTTATTAGCTTTTTTTAGGAGGAATCTTTTAACTAAAAAAAAAAAAGAAATCACACTCAGCCTCACCTTTACCACTTTACCAGAGTGCAAAATGAGCACCATATTTATAATAATATATAATAACACCAGACAATTAGGCATAAATAAATTGCTAAATGTCACCATAAAGTTCTAAATACTCTGATTCCCTTTATATAGTAGACTAGCTGAAGGACCCGGCTTTGCCCAGGTATATTTAATCTATTTCATTTAATGTTTGTGTGTGTGTCATTAAAAGATATCGAGAGTGACCTCTACAGTGCCCGCCCTTTCAATAGTGACCTCCACAGCAGCCCGCCCCTTACCAGAAACAGCCACAGCACCCTCCCCTTTAACTGTGACGTCCACAGCAGCTAGGGTGGCAGCTGTCTTCACCACAGAAAGCCGGACCTCACTGGCCGTTCCCCTAAACGTGAAGCAGCGCCCTTGGTCCCCAAGAAGCCACACCACTAAACATGAGGCCACACCCCTGGCTCCGTGAAGACACGGAGGAGAAGCTGTCTGAGCGTGAGCTACTGAAAGGGTGGACATCCCTGCGTCCGTCCAGGCACTGCGCCGGATGGAGAACAGGTAGCCAGAAAACTGGACTGTTCAGCCTAAAGCCAGACATCTGGCCACCCTAACATCAGTCTGCCCCTAGGGTGGCCAGAGGTCCGGTTTTAGGCTGGACAGTCTGGCTTTCAGACTCCCTGTCCACTGTCCACAGTAGGGCCTGGAGAGACACAGGGATGTCCACCCTTTGAGTAGCTCATGCTCAGACAGCTTCTCCTCCATGTCTTCATGGAACCGGGGGTGTGGCCTCATGTTTAGGGGTGTGGCATCATGGGGACCGGTGGCACGGCTTCACGTTGGGGGGAGGCTGGACAGTCTGGCTTTCAGACTCCCTGTCCTCTGTTATGTGCAGGGCCTGGATGGACACAGAGATGCCCTTTTGAACAGCTCACTCTCAGACAGCAGCACTGTGCAGTCTGAGCATGAGCTGCAGGGATTAATTCACCCACCTCCCTCCCCTGCAGCTGACAGAAGTTGATTTTTACCTTCATTTTTTCAATCCCGGTCAAATGCAGCGTGGAAGGGGCGTGGCCTGACTGAGTCTGGGGGTGTGACTTAGTGGGACCTGGGAGTGGGGCTTTTAAGTCCTTCTTTTGAAGATGGCCTCAATTACAGGTCGATGCCATAGTAATTTAGGAGGAAAGTGGGTAGCAGTGGAAGAAAACATCTTTTATTACTACTGAACGGTAAATATGTGAAACTTGCATTATATTAGGTAATGATTGATGATGAGTTAGTCTAAAACATAAGTTATATTTATGGTAACCGGAATACCCCTTTAACAGTGTCATCCACAGTGCTCTGCCCCTTTAAAGCAGACCTACAGCAGTGAACTGGCCAGGTTGTTACGGAAACCTGATGTGTGTGGAGACTAACTGCCTGTGAGCGTCTATTGGCTGATAAGGGTCATGTGACCAGGCTTCTATTGGCTAATGCATTTTTTGGGAATATCTGAGGAACGGTACGTCCTGGAGAGCTGAGACCCGTTCTAAAACGTTCCCAGACCTGATGTACCTGTGTACCAAATCTCGTGATTGTAGCTGCAACGGTGCAGATTCCTTTAGTGGACATACACACACACATACACTCAGCTTTACAGTCATGGCCAAAAGTTTTGAGAATGATACAAATATTAATTTTTACAAGGTCTCCTGCTTCAGTTATTATAATGGCAATTTGCATATACTCCAGAATGTTATAAAGAGTGATCAGCTTAACAGCAATTACTTGCAAAGTCAATATTTGCCTAGAAAATAACTTTATCCCCCAAAACACATTTCAACATCATTGCAGCCCTGCCTTAAAAGGACCAGCTAACATCGTTTCAGTGATTGCTCCATTAACACAGGTGTGGGTGTTGATGAGGACAGGGCTGGAGATCAATCTGTCATGATTAAGTAAGAATGACACCACTGGACACTTTAAAAGGAGGCTGGTGCTTGGCATCATTGTTTCTCTTCTGTTAACCATGGTTATCTCTAAAGAAACACGTGCAGTCATCATTGCACTGCACAAAAATGGCATAACAGGGAAGAGTATCGCAGCTAGAAAGATTGCACCTCAGTCAACAATCTATCGCATCATCAAGAACTTCAAGGAGAGAGGTTCCATTGTTGCCAAAAAGGCTCCAGGGCGCCCAAGAAAGACCAGCAAGTGCCAGGACCGTCTCTTAAAAGTGTTTCAGCTGTGGGATCGGGCTACCAGCAGTGCAGAGCTTGCTCAGGAATGGCAGCAGGCAGGTGTGAGTGCATCTGCACGCACTGTGAGGCGGAGACTCTTGGAGCAAGGCCTGGTCTCAAGGAGGGCAGCAAAGAAGCCACTTCTCTCCAGAAAAAACATCAGGGACAGACTGATATTCTGCAAAAGGTACAGGGAGTGGACTGCTGAGGACTGGGGTAAAGTCATTTTCTCTGATGAATCCCCTTTTCGATTGTTTGGGACATCTGGAAAACAGCTTATTCGGAGAAGACAAGGTGAGCGCTACCACCAGTCTTGTCTCATGCCAACTGTAAAGCATCCTGAAACCATTCATGTGTGGGGTTGCTTCTCAGCCAAGGGAATCGGCTGTCTCACAGTCTTGCCTAAAAACACAGCCATGAATAAAGAATGGTACCAGAATGTCCTCCGAGAGCAACTTCTCCCAACCGTCCAAGAGCAGTTTGGCGATCAACAATGCCTTTTCCAGCATGATGGAGCACCTTGCCATAAAGCAAAGGTGATAACTAAATGGCTCGGAACAAAACATAGAGATTTTGGGTCCATGGCCTGGAAACTCCCCAGATCTTAATCCCATTGAGAACTTGTGGTCAATCATCAAGAGACGGGTGGACAAACAAAACCTACAAATTCTGACAAAATGCAAGCATTGATAGTGCAAGAATGGACTGCTATCAGTCAGGATTTGGTCCAGAAGTTGATTGAGAGCATGCCAGGGAGAATTGCAGAGGTCCTGAAGAAGAAGGGTCAACACTGCAAATACTTACTTGCTGCATTAACTCATTCTAACTGTCAATATAAGCTTTTGTTACTCATAATATGATTGCAATTATATTTCTTTATGTGATAAAAACATCTGACAAACACACATAAAAACCAGAGGGCAGCAGATCATGTGAAAATAGAGGATTTGTGTCATTCTCAAAACTTTTGGCCATGACTGTATATATTAGATGAGAAAACTGGCTGCCAGCAGCCACCACTAGGGGGAGCTCAGTGCATACAAATTTATACAGTTAACATTAAATTTAAAAATCAGTTTTCCTTAAGCTACCCGAATGCATTTTGTTTTGTGTCAAGACATGCTTTCATATCCCCTTTGCCACCCTGTTATGCACTTAATTTCTAGTGAGACATATGCCTCATCATAAATTGAGTGCATTGTCCTGCAGTCCTGCTCCTAAAATGATATCTCACTAACCATTTATGCTGGAAAACTGGCATAAATGATGATACAGTTGTGAGGGCAGAAGGGCTGCAGCCATGCCACTTTTGCGCAAGTGCCATTTAAAAAGTTGCAAACCAGCCAGCATATGAGGAAGATAATCATAATTTTCACTTTTTTGAAAATTAGGCACGTATATAGATTGAAAAAGTGTAAAATAATCTTTTATACATTTTAGTTAATTTTTCTGTTGATATCCTAGAATAAACATTTTATTTGTACGTCTCATCGTATGCCGTTCAGAGTATTACATGTCTATTTTAGATGATTCAGTCTTACAAGGAAATACTCCATCAAAAAATTGAAAAGCAATGCAATGTTCCTCTTAAAGAGGTTCTCTGGAAATTAAGAAAAGGAAAGTACTTAAATATTACTTTATTATAAATATATTCCCAAATGCCTATAATGGATCATTTTTAGTGTTGATCGAGCACCAAAGTGCTCGGGTGCTCGGGTTTAGGATGTTCAAACGTTATACAGCAGACGTAGCGCAGGTAATGTCGCCTTGATTATCGGCAGAAAAAATGACACCGGATGTCAGGTATATAGAATACAGAAACGTTATACTAGAGATTACCTTTTCCACAATGGAAGCGCTCATTGCCCATGTCCCTTCTGCTGCCCCCGTCTTGCCCCTACCTGGTGCTGTCTGAGGCAATTGCCTCACCTCGCCTGACTGGTGGTGCATCCCTGTGTCGAAGGCAGAGCTTAGCCACCAAGCATAAGAACAGTTTTGAAAAGTTAGATCCATTTGAAACTCTTACTAAAAGTCCAAGCAGTCTTGCATTCAGCTTAGATAATGATATCTTGGTCCTTCAGACACACCCAGAAAGTGCACACAGACGACATAAAGGTTGTAAAGAGGTTCTTCAAGCCCATTAGCCAACCTGCTGCAGCAATTTTTAATTTAACACATCTTCTACAAAATTACATCCTTGATGCTGAGAGCTGCAAGAATAATGCTAGAGCAACGTAATATTCTTAAGTACAGATTTTCGGTCCTGTGTCATCAGTGACTGATCTCATGCTCTCTTAAAACATAAAGGTACTTAATGAGCCGGTCACACAGACTCCATATATTATGAATGATTTATAGTTATTATGGACCCAGTACTATTCTGAGGAAACCATTACCACTGCTCTTCTCTGACCTTGGCATTATTTATCATCATTGGTAATCACAATTCATCAGTTTTATTGCAAAGGGGCTTTTCATTTTAACCGTCCTGTGTTAATTCTGCATCCTTCCATTCGTCAAATAATTCATAACGTACATGGTCGGAAAATGGTTACAGTGACGTGGTAACGGCCTCTCTCCTTGCCTTCCCTAAATCTTTATTTTCATTTTTAATACCTCAGTGACATCTCTGAAAAGATAATAAAGGAAGCTTCATAAGTTTTAGCTTTTCATTCTGTTCTGTGTGTATTTTTATTAATGAAGTATAAGAAAATAAAATCTATAGCCTGTTTGCCGCTGAAAAGAGAGATTGGATTTTTAATGGGGTATTTGTAAATTACTTTCGCAATTTACAAACTAGCTCTGTCCAGATATTTCTCATTAAATCTTCTGATTGATTCTGCTTTTTGTTGTTAACCTGCATCCTACAATCGGCGCAGATTTAAAGCCATGTTTATAATTCTTTTCACTGCAATTAACTGTAAATAACAAGGAAAGTTTTTTGGAGGAGACAGTTATGTTTTTGTGCTCAGCTGGACAAATTAAACAAATAATAATAATGAGAGAACACATGTAAAATTTAAGGCTGTTCCTATATATTAAACACTGCAACATAATGTTCACTGCTACATTTAAAAAGCAATGATCTGTGGTTTATTGAGAATGGAGGTGTGATAGTAGGGTCATTGGGGAGGAATATTCAGTGCTTTGGTCACGTCCAGTTAAGGATGTTTTCACATCCCGTTTTTGTCCCACATTTAACATCTATGTTAGGAAAAAAAAGGATGTGAAAGAGTAGTACTATAAGCTTTTCCATCGTGGAACGTCCAGCAAAAATGTTATTTTTTTTTACAATGGAACCTCATGATGATGGACACAACTGTTTGGAATCCATTTAACATAAATATCATGTGGATATGGTAAATGGTGGAGAAATATGCTATGTGAACTTAGCATTAATTGTGACCTTAAAGGGGTTATCCCATGAATAATGTAAAAAGTGAAAATCAGACATCATATAGTACATGAAAATGCCTTTCTAATAAAGCTAGAACCAGCCCTGTACCTCACATGGATCCAGATCTTCCCTTTCATTGTTCTGCTAGATTTATATCAAGCTGACAGCTCAGGGGGAGTGTCTATTCTGCTGCAGCTCAGTTCTCCCTATCACAGCTCAGGAGGCAGTTGAAAGATGAAACTGAGCATGTGCAGCCTTCGTAATGAGCAGGTCAAAGAAATAAGAAATTAAGTGGCACTATACAGATACATTTTATTGAATAACTCAGTGGCTATACAAAATGTTTAATTATATGCAATTACAAAAGTATTCAGATTCAGGTGCTGGTTTGAAAACTGTAGAATTTTTTTTATGGGACAACCCCTTTAAGGCCTTTGTCAGGAATTTTCCCAGTCAAGATACTGTGCATGGGTGTGCTGGGAGGGTTGCCATACTGACCAGCCAAACCCCGGCTGGTCGACCTATCAGTGAGAATAAAAGCTGAGCCAATCAGGTTCTTGGCTTAGTGTCCAATCGCAGAATATGGGGGGGGGGGATATAAGTGATTGCAGTTGCCTGTTATTTTGTTATATCCTGGCTCCTGTGTTTTTTGTTACTCACCACTACTGCATTTGATCGCCTGGCATTCTGACTATAGTTTGTTTCTGGATTAACCCCATATCTGCTGTTTTAGCACCCTCTGTCTCTCCTGGTTTTCACCCTGCTTGTTTACTACTCTTTGCATACCACAGTCATTCTGGTAAGGCCTCATTCTCATGAACGTGGGACCTCCATGGCCGTGTTGCAGACCTCAACCCAACCACTGGCCATGTGAACTCTGCATAGCATGGTGGAAGAAGATAGGACATGTTTTGTTTTTTTTTTGCAGTGCAGAGACATGGACCCAGAAGGAAAAGGAAGGGATTACACGTGTTTCTGTGTGCTTCTGTGTCCATTCCTCCACACAGCAAAGGATAGAACATGCCCTATCTTTCACCACATTGCGGATCGTGGACCCATTGAAGTCAATGTGTACACACCGCAATGCAGAGTTAACATGGCCAGTGCCCGTGAATTGCGGAACAAGCTTGGATCAAGTTTCCTTACTCCGCAGCTGTAACCTGGATCCATAGCAACTAAGTTTATCTGTACTCAATTTTTTTTTTTAAATATTGCATTGCTCTCTTTTCTAGCTAAAAATCATTTTTTCAATTGGTCTTTATTAAACACTTTGAAACACTGTCTTTGTGCAGTCTTGAGTTTCTCTAGTAGCAGGACCTGAATTTTCAATCTGCTCCATCAGGAAGCTCAGCTGATGGCTCCTTATGTCTGATCTCTGACCTTATAAACACTCATTATAGCTCAATTGTTATTTTATCAGATCTAAGAATGTGGCTTAACTAAATGTTTATAACCTTTTAGTAATTTAGAGATAAGGGTTATTAGATGACTGGCACAAAGTGAAACTCAAATTTGTTGGCGATACAACAACTACAGCTTAGTCTATTGCTATAGTGACTTCTGCTGTATTGACTGCAATTTATTGTTACGACACTAGATGTTGCTGTTACTAATGTTCACTGTTCACTTGTAGTCTAGTCACTTGCTTATCTATGATGTAATGTATTTCCTGTACATTGAAGTGAACTCACTGATTTCTTTTCCTGTCTGTGCCATTCACCATGTAAGGTGACCCTCAGTTATTGCATGCATGTTCCAATAAACCCAGTTCCTGTTACTCCACAATGTCTGATCTAAACTGACTCTGCTGCACCCAGCAACCATACTCTGCAACAGAATTCACATAACTAAAAAAACAGTTAACCTTTGTGACAGAATGGCTCAATATTTTTAATCAAGAACAATTAAAAATGATTTTTAGCCCTAAAAGAGTAGAATGCAATCATAAAAAAATGCCCCCAAAAGGTGTATGGTACATAGCCTTTAACTTCATACCAAATGGAGTGGTTAAGGATGTGTAGTAGCAGCTTCTGAGTTTGCTGGATGCAGTTCCGGATGGTGACAATAGTATTTTCTGATGACTTTGTGTTATATGTATGATCTTGGCTTGTGTATCTTTTAAATGAATGACAGCTCAATGGTTAGCACTGTTACCTCGCAGCACTAGGGTCCTACAGGTAGCTTCAAAATCCACCGTTGCGCTGTCTGTACGTGCACCTTAGTAATATAGTAAAAACATTATACATAGCTTCATAGCTTATAAATTAAAGGGGTGTTCTGGTTTCTACATATGGTGGGTATTATTATTTTTTTTTGTATAATGAATTTCTTATTGGTTTCAAATATCTCTGCTTGCTGGTATTCAAGAGGAGCTTTCCTTGTTTACTTCCAGGGGATAAATATCTGCTTGTTCATGTGATGGAAACACAGGTGCGGGATTGTGGACATATTTACAAATCAATGCTGTCATTTTTTTTTTAATTGATGACCAATTCCTAGAAATGGGTTCAATTCACTGCACCCCATGGACCGTCTGTTTGAGTGGAGTGACTACTGCAGCCTCTTCATTCTTCACATCTGATTGGACACAGTTCACACTACTAGACTCAATATTTTTAATAGTGGGAGCTTTGTCCCATTGAAGTGAAATTTATAAAGGCTACATATCACTATATTACAGGATGATTGTCATCCAGGTCTACATTGTTGGTATCCACATATAGAAGGTTTTGTACGGCAGTGAGAAAACATATTATTTTTAAAAATATTGCTTACTTCTTCCTCCTCAAAGACTATGGCTGGTTTACACCTCAATGAGCACAGCAATTAACGTATAAATAGCTTCTTAACATTTTTACATATTAATAAAGAGTCAGTACAACAAAGTCCAACTAATTGACTTTAATTATAAATGAATGGAATGCAAAATGATAGAGCTGGTAATATCAGCAGTTAATAAATGTAAGATGTATGTCAGTGTGGACCTAATGCTAATTCATTTCTGGGCTAATCTAGTTTAGCTGGAGGGAATATCTGGTGATTACTGTATACATGACAATGATGATGATGCTACCAGTGAAATTTCCTGTGATAATTATTCAATGTTATATAGGGGAAAGAACTACATAAAGTCAAGATTTGATATCTTTAGGACTGACCAAATTTCAGAAGAAAACAACCATGTGGGTTCTAAGGTCGGAGGCTTCTGAAACTTACAAGGTACAGCACGATGCATAACTTAAAAAAAAAAAAATATGGGTTTGCGCGTGCCGACCATAAACCCAATTGTTGGGAAGGAAGCATTCCGTCCGGACAATCGGTTGCTCGTTGATTGAAGGTGACCACTACATTTACATGCAACGATCTCCTCCACAGTATGACAACCAGGGACAGGGGAGGACTGGGAACTTAAAGTGGCCCTGGAAAAAATAATAAAAGTTTTGTAGTTGGGTCCAAATTGATGGAAGGCAGGGCCAACCCAAGTAGACAGGGCCAGCAATATAATATTGCTGCACATTATACCACCCCAACAGAGTCAAATACCACAGTCTATCACAAAATACTGCCCCCATTAGCACAAAATACATCCCCAAAATCTTCCACTGGCCAGCTGTCAGGAGGGCTCCGGTGGCCCTTTGGGCATCGGCCCACCGGGAAATTTCCTTGTAAGATTTATGGCCAATCCACCCCTGACAAGAGATCACTATTGCTTGTCCTCATACAACTGCATTGTTTCCTGGCAGCAGATTGTTGTTTAGATGGCACAAACGACAGGATCACCCAATGAAGGAAGGTTCTATTCAGGTTCCAGATTACTTCCCCAGACAGAGTTTGCTTTAAATAAGTGATTCCTTAACCATACTGTCATGTTAGAACCCCTGGACAATTTTTACCTCTGGGGAACTCCTACTCCTATTCCTACCTCAAAGAAGCAGGGTTTAGGGCAAGGGTCAGCAACCTCCGGCACTCCAGCTGTGGTAAACTAAAATTCCCAGCATGCTCTACTCATTTCAATGAGAGTTCTGAGAACAACAAAGCAAGTGTGTATGCTAGGAGTTGTAGTTTCACCACAGCTGGAGTGCCGAAGGTTGCTGATCCCTTGTTTAGGGGGCTTGTAAAGTGTTCTAGAATTCTTCCTTTTGGGGGATGTGTCTTGCGCCTTTCCAAGCATCTTTCAGCTGGTTATAATGTTTTCCATCTCTACTGTAAAAAGTGTAAGGTGTTACTTCTGCTAGTCTTTTGTGAAAGTTCAGATGGATTTACAGTCAGGAAATTACAGTAAAGGCTTAGGAGGTCTGAGTTTGTAGTTGTGAAGTCGCAGAGTTTACGGTTGTGATGCAGCAAAGTGGAGTTTGTCATTGTGAAGCAAAAGTGTGCATAGCAGGAACTGGAAACAAGAACACAGAACTAGGAAACACTAATAGCAGTGACCACGCAACATCAGGATAGGAGCAAGGTCATCATAGCTGCACTAGAGATTGGTCACTGTAGCTGGACTGGATCATGATCACCATGGCAAGGCTGGAGCATGGTCATTGTAGCAAGAATGGAGTATGGTTATAGGTCACAATACTCAAAGCAGCAAGACCTGGAGCACAATAGTGAGGCAATGTTGCAGGTCAAGCACAGAGCCAAGTGTCATTACCAGGAGAGCAATTCAGGATCCAAACGCAGTAACAAGGAGCTAGGTAGGAGCATAGTCACAGGTAACTACTAGTCAGATAGTACTACACATCCCAGGAGTGACTTGAAACAGCCAAACTAGAAGCAGAACAAAGTCGTAAAACACAGTGGCTTAAGATAAAAATCCTCAGGATCAAGGACCAAATAGGTCTTTTCAGGATCACACTGGGAATAATACAAGTAGTGAGTGTTAGAGCAAACCAAGTTTAAATAGCAGAACACAATAGAAGAAACCAAAGCAGAGCATCATTTTGTCTAGTGGTAGAGTCCAGCTCCAGGAAAACATTAATTACTGGTATAGCAGGATTAAAGGGTTTCTGTCAGCAGTTTTGAGCATATAAAACAGGATGACATTTGCAATGTGTAAATGTCACCTGATGCCCAATCTGTTATTTATTTTCTTTTTGCTGTCCCCGTTTTGTAAAAAAATAAACTTTTGTGATATGTAAATTAACCTTACTATGTGCAAGGGGCGGTAACCATGCACCTAGTAGCGCTGTTTCCCCACCTTTATTTACGCCTCCTCGCTTGTGATGGACAGGGCCAAGCAGCTCGCTCTATCTGCTGCCGGCCCTGTCCGTGCTGCAAATCCCGCGTCTGCGCTGTGCGTCCTTCATTCGGCGCAGGCGCAGTGAGTGCCGCTGGCTCACTGCGCCTGCGCCGATGTCGGCAACCTTCTCTTCCAAGAGGACTGTGACGTCTTTGGCGCTGGCGCAGTGAGGAAGCCGGGAGCCCGGCAGCCAGCGGCACTCACCTGCGCCGAATGAAGGCCGCACGGCGCAGGCGCGGGATTTGCAGCACGGACAGGGCTGGCAGCAGAACAAGGACATTTATAATATGCATTGAATACCAGTAAAAGGTTCAGAACATCAACTTTACAACAATGGAAGGACACTAATCCAATAAATGCAGAAGTAGTAGTGATAAGCCAACCGCTGACCTCATTGGAGAAGCTGAAGTGCCAAGGGCACCTAAGAATTGAACTATGGCTATTTTGTGTAATTACAACACTTTTTTCTTCATAATGTTGGTATAAGCATTTCCAGGGGAGGAAGGAGAGAACTGATAGGAAGATATCTGTAAGAAGAAACCCGAAACCAGCACAAATGAAGTCAGCTAACGCTGCTGAGGGAGGATTACATTAAGTGTGAATAAAAAATGGATCCTTACATAAATAAGCTGTCTGCGCTAATAAAGCATCAAGCTTATAATTCAATTTAATTCATAAAGTCTATAAAACGGCACAGTTCGTTCGTATGATAAGGCACAAAAGAATAAAAAAAATAAATGAAGCAGCTCAGTTCACATAAGTGCATTAAAAGACAAAAAAATGGATTACGGCTCCGACCAGATACTGGTGAGGTGCAGGGAGCTGATGATGTAAAAGGCAATTATATTTGTAGATGCAGCATACAGTCTATGTACTACTGCAGCGTATGCTTTAACCACTACATCTCCAGAAGAGAGATCTCTCTTTTGTGTCTAGAGCAAAGTTCACCTTTTGGAATGCTATGTTATGAATAGTTTTAATTTCATAGTCTACAGAAATATTAATCTTTGAACTACAAACTGGGATTTGCTGCTTCACCAAATGGAAATCGATGTTCTCTTCAAGCAATATAACAAATGCACTTAGCAATGATTAGTTCCCTTTATTCTCAATAAAATTGGCTCCAAAAATTCCAATTCTAGAAATATATAGAAATGCATAATCCCAGAGTATGAAAACTCTTAGGGTAGGTAGAAGTCCAGAGAGAGATTTGCGGGACCGCAGAACGAACGTACAGAGGCAAACAGCAGCCCCACTGAAATGAATGGGGCTGCATCCGAACAGCAAAAAACACAGAACATTGTCTTATTTTTGTTTGTTTTGTGGACAAGAATAGGTATTTCTAACATAGGGTGGGACGTGCAGAAGGGGAAAACACAGGATGCACCTGGCCTTTATCCGTGTTTTGCAGTCCAGCGATTTGTGGACCACAAAACGGATACGGTTGTGTTCATGAGGTCTTGATATCCACTATATTTCCTAATCATGGAGTAAATCTGCAGCCCCGTCTGCCAATAAGTGTGATCCGGTAGCCTTTATTCATATACAGTAGTTACATCGGTGTGTTGCTATTATTATTATTATTATTATTATACATATTTGGAAAAATGGTTACATGAGTCCCATTCCCATTTAGGGCTCATGCACACAAACGTGTGCATGGCACTGACTGTGGGGCCGCCACATTCTGATCGCGAACCCATTCACTTGAATGGGGTCCGCGATCCGCATCCCACGGTGCATGCACTACTTTTTTGCGGTGCAGAGGGAGTGCTTTGTAGTGCTTCCGTGGTGTTCCAATCCGTGCCTCCGTTCTGCATCTCCAGGATTGCGGACCCATTCAAGTGAAGTTATCAGGTGAGAAAGGCCAATTTCCAGACCTGATAATCTGTAAAAATTCTGGAGTTTAGGTGGGAAGTGGGTGTGTTCTGTGTTGTTGTGTATATTTTGTAAATCACAACTGCACTTTTCTACAAATTTTGTGAACTTTATATCTTTTTTAGTATAATATACAGTATTTTTTTACACTGTTATAGTAGGATATGAGCGCTCGACAATTTGTTCCACTATTTTTCCAAATTTTTTTACTGTATCTTATAGCTGATTTTCTATGTGTTGACGATGGCTACAACAGTTGACTAAATATGGCCATTTTGTTTTAGGAACCGTATGATAAAAGGTATAATTAGATATTTTATTATGTATACTAAGTCTATGTGGCACCTCTCGTGTACGCAGTTGCCAGAATGAGCAAGTAATGCACCCTTTACATGGGCCGACAATTGAAACTATCATCGCTAACAAGTATTACTAGTAACTAGGGATGAGCAAACTTTTGAAAAGTTCGCTTCGCTTCGCTTCATCGAACTTTCGTAAAGGTTGGGATTCGTACGAACCGAACCTAAAACAAACCTTGGTATAACGGCTGAATAATTGCTGCTACAATAATGGGAGTCAGATAGGGTATAGTTTTGTTTACTTGCAGTTGCTATTACAATGAAAAAAGTGGAAAAAATCCAAGTGACTTCAACAACGGCGACGCAAAATATACGCATATTTGAGAATCTACACTAATGCGTACGCTAATGCGAACATTCCCGCACAAATAATGAACATACAGTCTAGCTTTGTCAAAGGTACGCTACTTAACTGAATGAATATGTACACATTAGCATACGCATACACTGCATCTGCGAACATTCCTACTCCAGTAACGAACATACAGTGTAGCGTTGTCAAAGGTACAAAACTTAACTGAATATGTACGCATTAGCGTACTCATACACTGCGTCTGCGAACATTACTACTCAAGTAACAAACATACAGTCTAGCATTGTCAAAGATACGCTTGTACACTAAATGTACACTAATGCGTATGAATTCATAAAATGCGTGTACACATTAGTGAACATTCTCAAATATGCGTATATTTAGGGTATGGCATATGGCATATTCCATACCCTAAATATACGCATATTTGAGAATGTTCGCTAATGTGTACGCATTTTATGAATTCAAACGCATTAGCGTACATTCTCAAATATGCGTATATTTTGAGTCGCCGTTATTTTAACCAGATTCGTGACGAACTTTCTCAAAATTCGGTTTGGTGACAAACCGAACTTTTGGGAAAGTTCGTAACAAATCTGGTTCGTTACGGTTCGGTTCGCTCATCCCTACTAGTAACGCTCGTCAGCGATGATCTTGCAGTGTACATACACCGCTGATTACCCTTTGAACGAGCAAAGCGCTTATTCATCAGGTAATTGTATCTTTTGTTCTGTACAAAAGATCATCGTTTACCAGTGATGGTGCTGTGTAACTGCGATCTGCTGCCGGGAAGCATCAAGACAGTATGGGGAAGAGCGATAGTATTAGTGATCACTCCACCCCATACTTTGGAGGAGATCACCGGTCTTCTCCGCTAGCGATCAGCAGATTGTCGGGAAGGAAGGCTTTGTTCCCAACAATCTGCTGGATCATCGCCACGTTTAAAGGGACCATAAGCCATGGTAGTCTTTGAAAACATATAATAAAAGGGAGAGAATTATACTTTTTATTCATTTTGCTGCAATATCATTTCTTTAATGCAATACCCATTAGTCCAGCACTTTTGTCACAAAGTGAGCAATATTAATAAAATGAATTTTAGTTTACTTTATGTTTGGATTACATATTAAGTGGAGAATTTCTACTCTTAGAGGTAACATGTTTTTATTCAGAATGTTCGAGAATCCAGTACCTGTTGAGTAAAGCTAAAGGAGCTTTACTGCCTCATTGTCACTTTAAAGATTTGTCGAGAGGGTCCCCACTGGACTCAACACAGGCAATACCTGGAAATGCCTGCTTAGCCAATCACGGCTGTGACACACCTCAGTAATGATTGGCTAAGCAGGCACCCAAGAACTTCCTGCATATCAAGAGTGAACCACGAAGCAGAGACGATCTGGGACCCGTTAAAGGGGTTGTCTGAGTTATTTTTTTGTCATTTGTATGTTTCTAACTAATGAAATATAACAGCTTTTCCAGCACTTTGTGCTTCTAAAGCTGCTGGTTTCTCAGATTTCACTCAGGGTCACATGACCTGTGATGTCAGCTTTCCTCCCTGCTCTGCTAAAGTTCATACAAGCAGATAAGAGCCTGTACATGAGACGTCACTGTGTTGGCCATGCCCCTGCACTGGCCACTGTGCTAGCCACGTCCCCTGCTCTGCCGACTCCTGCTCTCTGCTCTCTCAGTGGATTCTTTCAGATAAAACATTAACTCCTTCAGCCAGAACACACACAGGGCTCAAGGCATTACAACAGTAGCTACAGGCAATAAAGAGACACAGGATCTGCCCTCCTGATCCTATAGACACAGAGCTGACACTGGAGGAGATCTGCAGAGTATTGCACAAGAAAGGTAGGGGGAAGTTCCTGTGTGCATCAGTAATGTCATTGTACAGCTGGAACTTGTAGTACAACATGCTGCTGAGTATCCTAGCAGGCAGACGTTTCACTCAGGGCAGACTTATTCACTCCCTCTGCACAGCGCGGGGGGAGAGTTGTCAGGGGTAGAGATTGTTATTATTGCATGTAAACAAAGGCCAGAAGAGAACCAGGGAAATGAGGAAATATAGATTTTTTTTTGCCTAAAACTTGCCTAACTTAGTTATATATTGCTGCCCATCAGATGTACAGTACTATATATTTTTTTCATAACTTTTTTTCATAACTTGGACAACCCCTTTAAGCATCAGAAAAGGTGCTGATTGACGAGGGAGAGGTTCCCCTCTTTTATGTATCTTTTTTAACCATTTCTAAAGTATTCCCCCCTCTCCAGGGCTACAGCAGTAAACTGAATACTTGGCCCCTATTGAAGCAAAGCCTAGCTAAGAGTTTACATATGGCAATCCTTCATACATACATCATTCATATTCTTTGGCTTCAGATACATGCACAGACCAAGTGACTGTTTAACTAAATAAAATGACATCTATGCAAGTCAGAATTCTCTCAGGCTTGGAAAAGTAGAATATATAGATAGTGAGAGGCATTGAATACCTTTGGGACATGGTCAAATTTAACAAAAGATCTTTTTGCCATATTTCATGTCTGACCTGTGGCTCAGCAATCTTGTCTAAAAGCAAACAGCAAACCTACTTCCAGCTACTAAAAAATGTGATGATGATGGGTTGAATACCTAGAATCATCAAATTAGAATAAGAACCACTTTTTATGAATACATTGTCTTGGTAAAGAGACGATGAGACGGCAGGACCAGCTTCTCTATCGTCCATATAAAATATTAAAATATGGACAGCCAGACATTTAGCCAACAGTAGCCAACTCCTCTAAAAATGGAAATGTGGACAAGTATTTTCTAAAGTAAAAGGGCTTGTGCCCAGTATAATATCCTTCATTTTCCAAAGCAGCTCCTGGACCTGTATACTTCTATAATTGCATGTAAGTAAAAATGTAGTATAATAAATAAAATGTATCAGTAATGCCACCTGCTGTTCGTTCTTTCTCCATCTGCCTCACTGAGGTGGTCGCACATGCTCAGTTTAAATCTTCAACTTTCACCTGCCATATGTTCTTTTAGAAGATGTGTCAGTTACAGGGAGAGAGCAAGTAGCACTAAGGACATGCCCCCTGAGAAAGGACATGCCTTCTGAGCTGCCAGTCTGAAATAAATAAATCTCACAGAGCAATTGGAGCAATGAATGGGGAGCTGTTTGGATCCATGGGAGGTACAGGGTTGGTTCCAGCTTTGTTAGGATGAGATTTCCATTTACTATATGATGTCTGATTTAAATTTTTGACATCAATCATAGCATAACTCTGTTAAGCAATGAACCTAGGAAACCTAAAATGAAATATAAAAAACATTGTAAGGCCTTCTTGCAGCACAGTTACCCTTGTTAAAAATAATTGTTTAAATCATAGGCACAAATAGGAAAAAATGCGGTTGAAACACTAATTTGCATTGGAAAAGCAAGTTCTATCAGTAATTGGAATTCAGCACAGCAATCTTCCCTAACAGGTTTGTGCAAATATAATTAAGTACAGATGTCAAAAAACATTTAATGGAACATTAAAATATTCTTACCTGAGATAAATATAACTATGGAGGAATAGTAATAAATTAAAGTTACATACACAAATCATTGCACTGATTATAATCACTAAGAAAGGCAAAGGCTGATCTGAACACCTAAAAGGGACCTGTCAGACATTTTGACTCCCTAATCACCACCTTTACCTGCTTGTTTTACTCCTCTAGTTTGGCGGGGTGGCTTTTGTCCATTGAAAGTGGCTGCAACCACTAAATGTATGTGTTGGAACAAAGAATATAGAGTGTAGGAAATGGAGGGGCGGGGGAGGTGTGTATTACTTCTTTTATTATTTTACCCGATTCTTTTAAAAAATTTTAAGTGGCCGTACAACCCATTAAAAGGAAACGTGTCACCAAAAATTTTATTTGCCAGTTAAAACCAGTAACAAGTAACACATCTTTTTTTCTACACTGATTTTATTTTCTGATTAGATTTTTTTATTCTGTTTCCTGGACATGATTATGGGGGCGGCCATCTTGTCTGAGCTGATCTTGACATAATTTAGAAAGCATTAAGAAAATTGCTTTACGGCAGCCCCATGGTCCATAGACACAATGGACAGGAGAGGACCTCGGTGACTTCTATGGGAGAGTCTTCTAGGCTGCTCTGTGACCTGTACAGAGGTCATTGTACAAGGAAAGAATAGATAAGCTCTGTACAGATCAAGAAGTGGCATCTATTATTAGGCTTACTGGCCAGTGCGAAAACTACAGGATTTTGGTTTTTGTTTAAATATAGATAGTGACATGGAAAATGAAAAATAATATCATCAAAAATTCTTTAAAAGTATGTTAAAGAAGACCTTTCACCGCTCCTGACATGCCTGTTTTAATAGCTTCATGCATTCCCCATGTACAGTAATAACAGTTCAGGAACATCTATTCTTATGACTCTATGTTGTGCCATTTCTTTATTATTTCTACTAGAAGTTATGAATGAATTGCTAGCAGTCTGCAGTAAGGGTACAGAGGGTGGTGGCCAGTTGGGGGTGTGTACCTGCACACAGGGGCTTAGCTAAAGGCTCATGGGCCCTGGTGCAAGGGCTCAGCTTGGGCCCCCCTTTCCGTCAGTGCTTTGTGGCCAGGGAAGCACATAGCCTTCATGCTGTCTGAAGCAAAAATGGAAACGTCCCCCCATGAGAAATTCTTGACCAAACCCCTTCCCTCCAGCCAGAGGTGTAACTTGACTAGCATTCACTTTCTATAATACCGGTGTTTTCTTTTGCACCACAAGGGTCTTTGGGCCCCTGAGGCTCCTGGGCCCGGTAGCGACTGCTACCTCTGCACCCCCTATAGCTACGCCCCTGCCTGCACAGACTGACTCTATCCAAACAGTGCTGCCATTTTCAGACTGTGCAGGCACACTACGCCCCCCCCCCCAACTGGTTACCACTCCTCTGTACCCTTACTGCAGACTGCTAGCAATTCATTCATAACTTCTAGTAGAAATAATAAAGGAATGGCACAACATAGAGCCATAAGAATAGATGATCCAGAATTGTTATTACAAGGGGAATGCATGAAGCTATTGACAGGTCCTCTTTAAACATAAAAACTTGATTTAAACAATGGGTCATTTTCTGGTTACACAATTCCTTTAACTCTCTTCATTTAGACTGGGTTTTCACATTCAGTGTTTTAGACACAATTTTTGTAGCCAAAGTCAGGAACATATTTTATAAGACTCAGGGAAATTTTTCATCCCCTATGCTTTTTTGACATTAAATTTTTTAACTGCCAATGTGACTTTTTCAGTCGCACTTTCCATTTTTACACCGCCCTTGCCAGTTTACAAAAAAGGGGCGTGGCAAGGGGGGAGTGTGGCGGGCACCAGCACATTCATCATCATTTATGCCAGAAACAGGCATAAATAATGAATGAATGAAATCTACAGCAACTCTAAACTGCCATAGATTTAATTCTGGACATTACAGAGGAGGCAATTTATGACGAGGTTTGTCTCCTCCGGCAGCGCATGCCCTGTCAAGACCAAACAGGTCTCCATGATAAATACAGGGTAAGATTTATCAAACTGGTGTAAAGTAGAACTGGCCTAGTTGCCCATAACAACCAATCAGATTCCACCTTTAATTTTTAAAAGGAGATGTGAAAATGAAAGATGAAATCTGATTGGTTGCTATGGGCAACTAGGCCAGTTCTACTTTACACCAGTTTGATAAATCTCAGCTTCAAAAACCTGTGGTGTCCATTTGAATTCTGCAGCAGGTCAATTTATGCTGCTGCTCTCCATTGGAGATTTCATCCTTTGCAACAGAGAAGATGAAATCCACGGCCATGACACAACAAATCCATGTAATTCATGTGGTTTTTATTACGGGTTTGCTGTAGTTTTTGCTGAGGATCTGTAGCTGACTTTTCAACTTTCACATTGGACTTACCCAAAAAGTAAGATATTTACTCCCAGAGCTTGATAGGACAGATTACTAAATGAGCCCTCTCCCCTCTCCTGACATGTCGATTTTAATAACTTCTTGCATTCCCATGTATTGACAATTCTGGAGCATGTATTCTTATGACTCTGTGATGTGCCATTCCTCTCTTATTGCTGCTAGACCTTTATGAATGAATTGCCAGAAATCTGCAATAAAGGACCAGTTGGGGGTGTGTCCCTGCACAGTCTTATACTGGCAGCACTGATTGGATAACCTCAGACTGTGGAGGGACACCGCCCCAACTGGTAACACACAGACGTTCCTTTCTTACAGACTGCTGGCAATTCATTCATAAATTTCTGGAAGGAATAATAAAGAAATGGCACAACATAGAGTACAGTTATAAGAATAGATGCTCCAGAAATTTAATTACATGGGGGATGCAATCAGTCACTTAATCAGACATGTCAGGAGAGGGGACAGGTCCTCTCTGCGATTGACAAGAGTTTATAGTGGAAGCAGATGTATTATATTGCATTATTCTACATATTTCTTGCTTTTTGACATTCTCTAAAGTGACTAAATGGAAACTTTTCAAAGTTTCGCCGTTAGACAGTAACCGTAGGTCAGATCTAACAGCAAGTTAAACACTGACTTTTTGAAGATAATATATTAGCCACTAATTAAAGTTAAGATGAATTTCAGTATAGACGGGGTAAGTGTGAGGCAGCATACTAATGTCTCATTACAATCCAATCTGCATGTTGTTATCAGTGGACTCGACTGTTAGACTTGTAAAGTTCACGTACATCTAAAGCCCATTACTTCACTTTGCTCTTAGGCTACTTTCACACTAGCGTTTTATTTTTCCGGTATTGAGTTCCGTCATAGGGGCTCAATACCGGAAAAAAAATACTTCAGTTTTGCCCCCATTCATTGTCAATGGGGACAAAACTGAACTAAAGAGAACGGAATGCTCCTAAAAGCATTCCGTTCAGTTCTCTTCAGTCTCCAGACCGGAGATCAAACCGCAACATGCTGCGGTTTGCTCTCCGGTCTGGTCATCCAGACAAAGACGGATCCGGAATGTCCCCCAATGCAAGTCAATGGGGATGGATCCATTCGGTGTAACACAATAGTAAACGGATCCATCCTCCATTGACTTTTAATAGAGTTCATGACGGATCCGTCCCTTTACCTTTTCCCTGTCAGCTCCCTCCTCCCTCCAGCAGGTGGCGCTTTGGTGAAACTTACCACTGTGCGCGCCGTCTGCCTCCTCGTCGCTGGGACAGGTTGGGAGCTGCAGGTAAAGGTAAGTTTAACCCCCCCTCTCCTCAACACAGTGTCTTACATGTGTGGGGCCGGAGCGTGGTTCTGGCCCCACACGTGTACCTGCGGCAGCACGGATCCGGCGGCACCCTTCACCTGCCGGATCCGTGCTGCCGCAAGTGTGAAAGAGGCCTTAGTATATTAGTAAAAGTAAAAACCTAAGAGGTCTCTTGTTTAAACAAAAGGGCATATTCTCACATGCAAGGGGGGTGCTGCTACCTTAAAGATATGCTGTATTTTAGATTTGGTTAAAGAGCATCTGTCAGCAGTTTTTTACCTATTAAACTGGCTGACCTGTTATATGTGCACTTGGCAGCTGAAGACATCTGTGTTGGTCCCATATTCCTATGTGTCTACATTGCTGAGAAAAATTATGTTTTAATATGTGCAAATGAGCCTCTAGGAGCAATGGAGACGTTACCATTACACCTAGAGGTTCTTTTCTCTCTGCAACTGCCACGTCCTCTGCACTTTGATTGCCACGACCAGGCAGGGAAAACGTCACCACACCTGGCCCTGTCAATCAAAGGACGTGGCATAAATTGTGCCTACAATTTATAGTGATCCCCATTACGCAAAGAGATTATAGTAAAGCCACTCCATTTTATGGTTTGTTAAAAGGATTTTCCAGAGCAAAAAAAAGTGTTCCCATGAGCTGCTATGTGGAGACAGGAGCATGGCAGGGACTCTGCCACAATCGGAATGGCAGTGGTGAGGAATCTGTCTATTTTTCAGCTCATGGAAACACTTTTTTTTTGCACGGGAATATCCCTTTAACAAACCATAGAATGGAGTGGCTTTACTATACTCCTTCGGGTGATTGGGATCACTATAATTTGTAGGTACTTGTATGTCAGGGATCCTTCCTCTAGTTACTTTGACAATGTTTGCACCAGTCCTCTGCCGTTGTTCAGCATTGTCAGTAATAGACACAGAAGAACATCCATCACCGTCCAACCAGACTGAGCTGACTGTCTGGCTATGTTGTAGACAGTGACATGGCATCATGTGGGCATACTACTGACAACAGTGAGTGCGCGGGGAACCGCTGTCATCGCAAGCCAACCACAGAGATGTTGTTCTTGACATTCAGATGCCAGGAGACCCTCTGCTTGTATGCATCGTTACACAGAAAGGGAGCACAACAGACAATGTTTTTCAGCACTAGTGCCTGTGTGAGAATTCTCTTTCAGGGTTCCTCCACACAGTCCCAATTTCTGGCATTTTAAAATGCTTGAAAAATATTTTAAAACTCCAGCATTTTTTTAATGTAATATGCACTTTTCATGCCATTTTATGGTATTCTTAAGCTGTTTTTGTGATGTTTTTAACATTATGGTTATGGTTATGTAAGATGATGTGAGTCAAATATTTCCCTTCGAATCACGTGGTTTATAATGTGAAAAACGCCAAAGAGAATGCCACAAAACACATTGCAATTTAACACAAAGGTCCCGAATTTTATACAGTGAGCGCATCTAGATTCTGGCATAAATTGTGCCACAATGTTGGGCAATTAGGCATTTCTAGCATTTGAGAAATTATTTGTGCCTAGCTCAAGAAGAGGAACACAACCTACTGGGAAAGGAGCGTGGCTTAGCTTAAAAGTAGGAAGGGCCTAATATGCATCTTGTATCACCAACATTGTGCCTACCAATCGTTGGTATTAATGATGAGCAAATTATTCAAAAATTCCACTGCTTCACCAAACCTAGACGAGAAATTTGATTAATCGCAAATTGCCTTGTAAGGAATCGCAAACCACTCAGATGCTGCATTCAATGCTGATCGCAGCATCTGAGATTTACATTCAACCTATCAGGGGGTTGATCAGGGGTTACAACGAAAAAAATACATACTCACCTCATCCATTTGATTGCAAAGAGGCCATTGCGGCAATCATGATTGAAGAAAACGACCTAATTCTCACATGCGCTGACATCACCATGTCATCATGTTGGGCGGGTGTAGCGACATCATAACTGATGATGCCACCGCTCCTGCCTAGCGTGATGATGTGCTGACAGCACACATCAGCATGTGCGAGAATCTAATATATAAAGCTGAGTGTATGTATATATGTATTTGTGTATGTCCTCTAAAGGAATTTGCACCGTCGCAGCTACAATCACAAAATTTGGCACACATGTACATCAAGTGTCCAGGAAAGTTTTAAGCCAGGTCTAAGCTCTCCAGGAAGCACCGTTCCTGAGATATTCCCAAAAAATGCATTAGCCAATAGAAGCCTGGTCACATGACCCTTATCAGCCAATAGAAGCTCGCAGGTCCTTAGCCTCCACATACAGACAGTTTCACACCAGTTTTCCATAACAACCAGCCTGTTTTCTTCACTGCTGTAGGCAGTGCGCTGTGGATGACACTGTTAAAAGGGTATTCCGGTTACCATAAATATAACTAATGTTTTAGACTAACTCATCATCAATCATTATCTAATATAATGTAAGTTTCACATATTTACCATTCAGTAGTAATACAAGATGTTTTCTTCCACTGCTACCCACTGTGTTTCCTCATAAATTACCATGGCATCGACCTATAATTCAGGCTACCCTCAAAAAAAGTACTTAAAAGCCCCGACCCAAGGGGGCAGGAATGATGGAGGTCAGTTAAGGGGACTGTAACCTATGGTCAGTGTTAAGGGGTGGGTAGAGATCACTTAAGGGGGCAGGCCCCTGTGGAGGTAATTGTCAAGGGGGTGAGGTGATGTTGAACTCACTGGCAAAGGTGCCGGGTGCTGTGAAGGTCAAAGTTAAAGGGATGGGCTGCTGTGGAGGTCCTATTTTAAGGAGACGGGGCACTGTGGGGGGATGGTCAGTGTAAAAGGGTGGGGGCTGTGGAGGTCACAGTTAAGGAGGCAGGGTGCTGTAGAGGTCACTCTCAATATCTTTTAACGACACACACATAAACATTAAATGAAATAGATGAAATATACCCTGGCAAAGCCGGGTCCTTCTACTGGTCTTTAATAAAGATGACTGCAATGGCCTCTCCACAATCAAATGGATAAGGTGAGTATGTTTTTGCTAATTTACTCCAAAGTGGTTGGTTTGTGTGCATTTACTGGGTTAAAAGGAAATCTATCACCAGCAACCTTCCTAACTGTTTGCATAGACACACAGCTGTGGTTTACCTGATTAAAACACAGTTTTTTCTTTGTTGATCCGAGGCTCTGTTCCGGAGTTGTGATACTTTTTTGTGATATGCAAATTAGGTGCGATGAGGACGTCACCACCGTTCTTGTTGCACCCAAACTCTGCTCCTTTCTGTGGCCATCAGCTCCCTCACTGACTTCCCATTGTCTAGTCTTGTCAATCGAAGCAGGCAGTGAGAGGCTGACCACAGAAAGGAGCAAAGTTTGGGGGTAACAAGAGCAATTGTTACACCTTTATTGCACCAAAGGCCTAATTTTCATTTGTTTACATCAGTCATGGCATAACCCTTTTAAATGCCCTAAATTATGTTGGCAAGTACTATATATACTTTTCCTTTTTTATTTTACTATCCACTCCATACTTTGGCTTCAAAACCTGCATCAAAAAATTGCATCACATATGAAAGCACCCTTAAAGGAAAGATCGACATGCAGAATGAAATTTAAGAAAAAAAAATAGAAACAAATAGCTAAACGTGCACTCGGACTGCTGGGTGTCATCATGGATTGTTATATGTACCTTAATTACAATTTTTTGCTATCTTGTATTGCATATAAATTGGTACTTGCTACTAATTAGGGATATCTGCACATATTTGGAACTGTCTGCTAATTTTGTCACTCCTGTGTACAGTATGTTATATCCATATGATGTGACTTCCCGCCTATGATGGTACCTTTATCATGTGACTCATGTATCTTAACCTTTTACTTAAGACAGAATAAAGATGAATGTGTGTTTTAATATGTTTTGGCACTGGGTTTCTGGGTTGAAATTTAAAGGGAAGGTGTCATCTATGGGAATGTATCTTTTCTGATTGTAGAGTTTAAAGATATGACTTACAGCAGCCAGGAAACTAATTGGAGGTCACTCTGACTCCCAGGGGCGTAGCTAAAGGCTCATTGGCCCTTGTGCAAGAGTTCAGCTTGGGCCCCCCTTCCCTTCTTTGTGACCAGGGGCAGAGAAACACGTAGCCTTCAATGGCTAGTACAAAAACTGCAGGATTTTAGGATTTCTTTAGGAATATAGTAACAAAGGCACCAAAATATCAAAAAAATATCTGTTTAACATAGAAACTTCATTTAAAAGGGTTTTCTGGGATTGCTATGGTGTTTAACAAATACACCCATGTAGTTGTTTGCCACACATACATCTTCTGCATGCTTTTTTTTCAATTTGGACTCTACTGATCCATTTTCACTATGTAAGCTGGTCTCTCTGGTTTGTTTCCATCCTGTATGTAGCCCTTCTTGATGCACTTCTTCTTTCTCTGCCACAGGTCTAGCTCCACCCCTAACAACACCCAGCTAGTTTATAGCTCCTTCCACCCAGCTAGTTACATAGACACTCCCCTATCACTGCCCCTAACAACACCCAGCTAGTTTATACCTCCTCCCACCCAGCTAGTTACATAGACACTCCCCTATCACTGCCCCTAACAACACCCAGCTAGTTTATAGCTCCTCCCACCCAGCTAGTTACATAGACACTCCCCTATCACTGCCTCTAACAACACCCAGCTAGTTTATAGCTCCTCCCACCCAGCTAGTTACATAGACATTCCCCTATCACTGCCCCTAACAACACCCAGCTAGTTTATAGCTCCTCCCACCAGCTAATTACATAGACACTCCCCTATCACTCCCCCGCCCATGGACATAACATCACAGGAAATAATAAAGACTGCATGGACATGGTCATGTGACCATGGCCCAGAATGGGAGATAGGAACAATAAATGTAAAAGAAATACATTACAAAATTACAGCTACCTTCATAAATGATTACTTTAAAGGATGTTGATGTAAACGAGAAAACCCCTTTAAAAAAATAGCCATTTTCTGATGTTACATTCCCTTGAAAATGCCAAAAATAAGCATCTACAGGAAGAATACTGATGAAAAGCTCCAGGATCACAGTGAAACACCTCCTGAATAGCAAAATCCTGGACATCATTAGATAAGCAATTAGCTGGAGGAAGAACGAAGAGTTTACTATAGAAATGCCTCTTGCCATTAAAAGGGAATAAAGTGGTCTTTTTGGACTGATGAAGGACACTTAATCTCTGCGTTTGTCTAGCGCCTGGAGACTGTAAACATGCTTCTAGACCAGCTTATAGCTACAGTATATGTCACGCACTCTGCACAGGTCACCGGGAGGCTGCAATTTGTATTATCATCGCCTTTGTGACTACAGCTCAGGGTTCCATTTCCTTCACGCTATCTGAAGGCTTCTTCAAGAAACTAGTACTCAAGTGGTTTTCTCTTTTTTTTTTCTTAAGTGGCTAAATGGCTTGTCTTCTAACACTGCCATTGTTTAAGAGAAATATCGGAATAATATAGAGAATATTCAGGGCTGCGAATGATAACATTTCACAGAGTCATTGAAAACAATCGGCGGAGTCCCAGCCATTTAGAGGATTTGATGAGATTTTATGCTTGCAGCGTCGTTCTTATGTGGTGAGCGGTTTAAACCTCGCAGTGTCCAATTAAGTGTAATTGTTTGCACATTGATAATACAAAACAATTACATTGCACTTAATTAACGGCGTGATAACCGAACCATCTCATTTGTCGCTACTTTGTTACAATAATGAATTGCACCTGGTTAGTGACATTAACTCCCTTGGGCTTACAAACTGTATTAGAATGTCTGCTGTCAGCATTTCAACCCACTTTTGTAGACAACTCCAGATGTATGAAAGGATTCCTCTTCTTACACAGACATAGTTGCTTATTAGGAAGGAGTAAGCCGAAACCCGGTCGTTAGGAATAATATTCTTGAGCACCACTGGATGGTTCCATTAGAGGAGCAGAACAATGAAAATAATGGAAGTGGTGGATTCAGCACATACCGTAACTGAAACGAAGAACTAAACAGCTTCCATTGACTACAATGGAGTCCATTCAGTTTCCATTAGGGATCCTGTTTTTTCTGCTTTAGTGGTTGTTCACATTAGCAGTGGAGGCTCCATTTGAGGCACCTATAGCAGATTCTGTCAAAAAAGCAAACATGACTTTTTTGTCCAGTCTTTTTGACAGAATAAAGAGGTCACCAGTGCAGATGAGCCCTGAAACATTTGACACTGTTCACTACATGCACTAATTGCAGAAATGTAAGAGGATGGTGTGTGGTATTGGAGTTCAGCCACTTTGACTTCAACAGATTTAAGCTGCAATACTCTTTTAGAGGAGCAGAACAACAAAAATAACGGAAGTAGCAGATTCAGGACAAAACTGACAAGAACGGACCTGAACAGACTCCACTGACACATATGGTGTGCGGTATTGCAGTTCAGACACTTTGACTTCAATGGATCTAAGCTGCAATACTCTTTTAAAGGAGCAGAACAATGAAAATAACAGAAGTAGTGGATTCAGCACAAAACTGACACAAATGGACATGAACAGATTCCACTGACACAGGTGATGTGTGGTATTGCAGTTCAGCCACTTTGACTTCAACGGATCTAAGCTGACACAAATGGACATGAACAGATTCCACTGACACAGGTGATGTGTGGTATTGCAGTTCAGCCACTTTGACTTCAACGGATCTAAGCTGCAACACTCTTTTAGAGGAGCAGAACAATGAAAATAAATTAAGTAGCAGATTCAGCACCTGAAAAGACTCCACTGAGTACAATGGAGTCAGTTTAGTTTCTGTGCCTTTTAGTTCAGCCACTTTGACTTTAACGGATTTAACCTGCAATACTAGACACAACTCAAGGACAGTTGTACTGTTTTATTTTTTTTTGTTTTTTTTTGCATAGTGTAGCAATATTTTACCAGTGCTGTACACATTAAAGCAGTTTTTTTAGTCTCATGATAAAAGTTTTTAATCTGTCCAGAGTACCCCAAATATTGCATATTTTTGTTTCATATACCCGTTTTTCCTGTCAGCATGTTCCCCCCCCCCTCCCGTTTACATGCAGGACTTCCTGTTTTCATCAGCTTCCTGCTGGGTGTTCTAACTAAACCCAGTATGCTTTGCTCTGTAATTTTTCACAGGAATTGCTCCATCTAAATAACATAACAAAAGGAGGTGTAGGGGCATAACTACTGCAGAGGGAACAGTGTAGTAAGCAGCAGCAAGCCCTGAGAAACATTACCGAGCAAAGGATGAAGCTAATGAAGATAACAGGAAGTTCTGCAGGTAAACATCCTGCCAGGATGCAGTGATGCCAAGAAAAGCGGAAGGAAAGGCTGACATAAAAAAATAAAACATATCTGGGCAAATATGCAGTGTTTTGGGTACTCTGGGCAGATTAAAAAAAAATATTATGTAAAAAAACTTGGAGAACCTCTTTAAGATTCATTGGTGTATATACAACAAAACTGGCATAAAAACATATTCCTAGAGTAGCCATAAATAAGGCATATTAAAATTAAACTAATGTTATAGGATTCTGTAATTAGACCATTATTGTTTAACTGGACCTCTTAATATTTTAGTACTACATACGTTCTCTACATTTGCAGATGGCACAAAGCTCTTTCGTCTTGTACATGGTACATCTCAATTGGCAGCAAAATGGCAGATGAGATTCAATGGTATTGTTATATAAACATATTGGGGCACTTTTATTAAGACCAGCGTTTTAGATGCCGGTCTTAATAAGCCCTATAGCTGGCCGTGGATCGCGGAAGTTATGCATGAGGTGACGGCCTTTATGTAACTTCGACGTAACGACCATCCATTCTAAATGTAAGACAGCTTCCTTGCAGAAGCCTCTTAATAAATTAGTTGTATCTTTGACCCTTGGTGCACCATAAACCAAAGTCTACACCAGCCAGAAGCTGGCATAGACTTCAGCTATAACTTATGCCAATTTGTGGCGCAAGTTATAATAAATTCGGCAGGCCCTGCTTAAGCCCTACCGCATCCCACAAATCCCTGACCCTTTTATTTCAACTTTAGAAATGTGACAAGTAGATAAAAAAATCGCAAATCATGGTGCACATATGCCATGCACCATAATTTGCTACTTTTTTACGCCACAATAATGGCATAAAGCCCTTTGTAAATGTACCTTATTGTTATAGTTACAGATACTAGTCGTTAAAAAAAGATGTGAGATGGCTGGAGAAAATGCAAATTGGGGAATCAATTAAAGAAGAGGCATGATAGATCTCAGTGTGCTGTGTGTGTTGACCAATCAACTTTCTCCCACTGCTGCTCTCACTCCCCTCTCATAGGGTAAGTACTAAAAGGCTGAGGCAGTGAGACCGCAGTTTCATCACCCCCTCCTCTCCCTCTCTCTTGAATTTCATTCGTTCTCACTTACCATGTTGCTGGAGGCACTCTTTCAGTTGACTGAATAGGTCACAAAAGGTTTACATAGAGCCTGCAGGCAGGAAAAGGAGAACTACAGACTATTGATGCACAATATACACTTCCACTGATATGATATATAAGGTTTCATGTATTCTCATGTACAAATGACTTATCATAATTATGGCAAAAATAAGTTATAGCGATCAGCATGTTGTAAGAATGAAAGGATTGGAGGTCATTTTTGTTAACCATTTATTTTTAATACTAACTGGTGTTTAGGATTGGTTGAATATCATTCATGTAAGAGACTGCCAGTTTATGTCATGAATATGACAGAATACTCACAACAGTAAAGACAACTTGATGGGAGTTACATAGTTAATACAGTTGAAAAAAGTCCATCAGGTTCAACCAAGGGATAGGTGGGGACATGAATTTTAGAGAAAAAGGGAGTGAAACACAGATTTCTACACACTTTCATAATCATTAATGCCATTTACTTATAAGAATTCATCTAAGTTCTTTTTAAAACTACCTTCTGTTCCTGCTGTGATCACGTCCTGAGGTAGAATATGCCACAGATTCACAGTTCTTACAGTATAGAATATTTGATGCTTCTGGAGACTGAACTTTTTCTTCTCCAATCGGAGGCAGTGCCTTCTTGTCTATTGAGGACATTTTACATGGAACAGTTTTTCTCCTTATTTTTTGTATGACTCATTTATATATTGATATATATATATATAAATATAGGTTAATCATGTCCCCCCTTAGATGTCTCTTCTCAAGACTAAATAAATTTAATTATTTTAATGTTTCCTCATAACTAAGACCATCCATGCCCGTTATCAGTTTAGTTGCTCTCCTCTGTACTTTCTCCCACTCCAGGGCATCTTTCTATGGACTGGTGCCCAGAACTGAACTGCATATTCCAGATGAGGCCACACCAAAGCTTTGTAAAGTGGTAATATTACATCCCTGCCCTGCGAGTCCATGCCTCATTTAATATATGACAATATCCGGCTAGCCTTAGAAGCAGCTGAGTGACATTGTATGTTGTTATTTTATCTATGATCTACAAGGACACCTAAATCCTTCTCTACAAATGACTTTACCAGTGTTACATCCCCTAGAACATATTATATTCATAGATTATTACTACCAAGATGCATAACCTTACATTTGTCCACATTGAACCTCATTTGTTCATGCCAAACACTCAGTGTCCAAGTCAGTTTGTAGTTTTTGGATACCTTCCATAGACTGCACAGTATTACATAGCTTGGTGTCACATGCAAAAATAGAAACAGTGCTTTTAATCCCATCCTTGATATCATTAATAAATTACACATTAAATAAAAGAGGACCCAGCACTGAACCTTGGGGTACACCACTTATAACCCGGGACCATTCAGAATAGGAATCACTGACCACAACTCTCTGGACACGGTCTTTAGTAAACCCATAGTCCCTTAAAGGGGTATTCTCATCTTAGACAATGGGGGCATATCCCCCATTGTCTTATAGGTGCAGGTCCCACCACTGGGACCCGCACCTATATCCAGAACGGAGCGGGGAGCACTGCCACCACCAGGCGCAGCTCCCCACGCCGCTCATAGAAATGAATGGGAGCCGGGCCGTGCATGCGCGGTGCGCTCCCATTCATTTCTATGGAGCCGACGGAAGTAGCCGAGCCAGTACCTAGCGTTTCTTGAACAGTAACATTTTCCACCAGCTCTGAATTATTAGGAATTACTGGATCCAACAATGCATCTCCCCTAGTGTGATCTTCTACAAACTGACCCATAAAGTTGTTCTACAGCAAGTTGAGAAATCTTCTCCCCTTTGCAGATGAGGCAGAACTATGAAACCAGTCAATATCTGGGAAGTTAAAATATCCTCTTATGACCACTGTACCAACCTGTGCAATCTGCTCTATTTGGTTTAACAGCTAAACTTCATTCTCCTTTGTGATGCTGCTGTCACAAACGTCATCAGGTTGCAGGCGTTCGGCTAGACTTTCAAAAGTGACATAATTTGACATGTTTTCCTCTTGGTTTGGTTGCTGTTTACCACACCCCTTCCCCTCAGCTGTTGCGGGTGTGGTGATTGTCTTTCCCCTATTTATCCCTTCCTCTCCCAGTATCCCTTGCGGTTTATACTTTCTGCTGACATTGTTGTGTGTGGTGTGGATCTCGGCTGAGATCCGGTTGCTGCAATATCTGCATTAAGATAAGTGTCATTTTCCCTTTTTTGTTTATCCTACTTTTCCCTGTTGTGGTTTTGCCTTCTGGAGTCTCCTGTTCCTTTTGGAGGAAT
Organism: Rhinella marina; assembly: GCA_900303285.1. NCBI lineage: Eukaryota > Metazoa > Chordata > Amphibia > Anura > Bufonidae > Rhinella > Rhinella marina. The sequence goes on along the minus strand of ONZH01030377.1, from coordinate 40,497 downwards.
GGGTTGACTCTTTCCCCTGTCACAGGTTGCAGGGTTCTCTAGGGTCAGGTGTTATTAGGTTCCTGTGTATGAACTCTCCTACCACTAAGGCCTGTTCATACTGGTAGTCAGTCAGGGCCTAGTTTCAGGGTTTCCTGCAGGAGGTGACCGTTTCCCTTGTTTGGTCCTTTTCCCTTCCCTCTTACGCTTGGTGTGGCTATACCCTCCACACCAGAGCGTGACAGCTGCGGGGTCTATAAATTACACTAAGTATTTTTTCAGAGTTTATTTCCCATCCTCACAAACAATTGCCTCTTTGAAACTCGCCTCCATCACTTCTCACATACAGGCACACACCACCGACTTTTCTATTGGCCCTTTCCTTAAGAGTGTAAGCCCCAAATATTAACAGCCCAGTCATGTGAAGAGTTCAGCCATGTCTCAGCACCACCAACTACATCTTTGTGTTCCCCTACTACCATAGACTCCAGCTCCCTCATTTTGTTTGCTAGACTTCTGCCATTTCTAAATGTTTGTTACCCCACATTCAGTTCCCAGAAGGTAAATATCTGGGATTTTTAGGGTACTTTAGTTGACATTGTTGGTTTGTAAAAGGTTCATGTTACCAGCAGCTTTGTTTTTCATGGGTGTACAGTTATTCCTAGTCACCTTGCTGCTTTCCTCATTAACCCCAGCCCCCATTGAATCCCCATTATCCACTCCTATATCCCACTCTCTATCTACACTATCTACCAGGGGCGGATTGGCCATAGACCTTACAGGGAAATTTCCCCATGGGCCGATGCCCAGGAGGCCATCTGGACCCTCCTCATGGCCGGCCAGTGTAAGTTTTTGGGGATATATTTTGTGATGGACTGTGGTATTTGGCTCTGTTGGGGAGGAATAATGTGTCACAATATGGTATTGCTGGCCCTGCCTTCCATCAATTTGGACCTTACTACAATACGGGGCCACTTTTAGTATTTTTTTCCAGGGCCACTTTAAGTTCCCAGTCCATCCCTACTATCTACCCCCTTAATAGTATAACCAATTTTTCCACCAGCATAGCTGCACCCTCCCCAGGTGGAGATGCAAGCCGTCCCTCCTGTAGAGCCTGTAGCTGACAAAGAAGTCAGCCTAGTTCTCCATGAACCCAAACCCTTCCTTCCTGCACCAACTTCTGAGCCACTTATTTAACTCCCTAAGCTCCCTCTGTCTCTCTAGTGATGCTCATGGAACTGGTAGTATTCCGAAAACACTACCTTGTAGGTCATGGAATTGAACTTCTCTCTTATTTCCCTAAAATATTTTTTAAGGACCTTCAATTTCCACCCCTTACTTTGGTATTGGTACCAAAGTGTAGCATGAGCGCCGGGTCTTCACCACCCAGCAATCTGTCTGTCGGATCCACAATATGCTGAGACCAAGCACCCAGAAGACAACCCACTGTACGGCATTCACAGTTTCGGTGATAGATGACCCTGTCTGTCTGCCTAATAATGAAGTCCCCTACCACCAGCATCTGCCTGACCTTTGCTGCACTCCTCTTACCATTCTTCCTCCTGGTTCCTTGGACCAATGCCCTTCTGCAGTGCTGTTGGTCCTGGGCTTTCATCCCTAATATCAACTAAACAGGCATATTTACTAAGGTGTTCCAGCTCAGGACTAGCCTCCCTAAAACTTTTCCCTCTACTCCATCTCATAACATTAACCTAAAGACCCCATAGTCCTGATCTTGCCCTCCTCCACCCACCTACATTTCACTGACCCCAGCCAGTGCCTGCACAATGAGATCTAAGCCTCCCTCCAGGTTTGCAATGCTTCTGCATGTTGCAAGTTATGTATCTAGGTCCAGAATCTAGGTTTCCAAATATGCAACATGCTTGCATCTAATGCCAATGTATTTACCCTCAAATGGCTCTTCCTGGCATGCATATATTGCACAGGACACACATTTAGCAGCATTTTCCACGGAGCACATGTTTGAATGGTAATGATTTTGAACAGTAAGGGAAAAAAGAAATAGTAAATTTAAATTAAAACCTCTCACTGCTCTAATTGGGGAACTTACTAGAATCAAGCAAACAATGCACAAGGAAAATCTATCAAACCTTTGTTCCCATGTCTTGGTGTTGAACTATGGCCTAGTTTTATCTGTAATTTCAGCACTTCTCTGTAATTTTGCTGTACTCAGCAAACCCCCACTGCACTCACAAATTTCACTTGCAGTTTCTGTGGCTTGAAGCTCAAACCACCAACTTGATGGGGGTTGTTGGGTGGACATTAAGTAAAGTTCTTAGAATGGTGTAAAAAGTTAAAAAAGGAATGATAACTCACTCTTGCTGATCCCCCACCACTATCATCATGATGCCTACGGGGTCCTGGACCGGGCTTGGTACACAGGAAATGGCATGATGACTGTTCAGCCAATCACTGAGAATTGACTTTTATTTTTCTACACTATTCTAAATACTATCAATTTTGCCCTGTGGGACAAACAGTGGTCATAGATATTAGATATTTGTAGATATAGTAAATATGACACTAGTCCAAAACTTGGGTAAATTGCTACTGACTAGAGATGAGCAGATTTCTTAAAATTTTATTCTGTACCAATTCGGCCATATTTCCTATCCGATTTGCTTCGGGTCTGAATAAATTCTTTCTCTTTCTCATGTCTCTGTCTCTCCTTTTTGGCTCTCCTGAACAGATTCACATAAAATTCTGATTTGTCAAAATTATATATTTTTTTGAATTTACAAATTTCATAATTGATTTGCTCATCTCTACCACTGACCAATCATGATAACATTCTATTTCATATATCCAGTGGCAAAAACTTCAGCAATACTCCTTTGAAAAAGGCATAAAAACAGAACTGATTTGAGCTTTCCTGGTCATGAATGTGAAGTTCTACACTTACAGTACCTTAGAAAATGATTGCATGCAACTGACAAAGTAGTGTAATAAAGCAAAATAGTAACTTTCAGGTAGGGAAATGGAGATTGAGTATGTTCTGCCAAACCAATCCTTGTTTAACAGATGCTCTCTGTATTCCTTCTTGTAACTCTTGATGAAATTTCAGCTTACCGTGTGAGTCAAAGGCAATTTATACAGAAAACCCACTTCACACTTCAGTGGTGGCCCCATCTCTTTGAACATATTCACCACACTTGTTTCCTTTTAAATTAATGAAAATGCTTCCATGACCCAAGGCAACAACTGGAAAACAGGATCATTGTTGGAAGGACAGAGTGGGTTTACTCGAGGTAAAGTCTTTAAAAAACCAAAAGGGAGATTTAGCAAGATTGACGTTTCCTATGCAAGTCTTGATCTCCTGTGCACTGGAGAGAGATATGAATAACTTATTAAAAGGGCACATGTCTGTTAATAAATTAGGCCATAAAGTCAAATTTATGTCTGCAAGGATCCTCTGGAGTAGACTTGAGCTATAATTTGCAATTGTTTCTGTCATAAATTATAGTAAATTTGCCAGGACACAAGAGGCCACACACCCCTTCTCCTACTATGTCCTGCCTACCCCAACCACTTTTTGGGAAATGTCATGAGGGGCAGAAAATTACCAAAACCAAAACGATGTATGTACCCACATTTGTAACTTTTTAAACTAGTTTTCTGGTGAAAATCATATGATAAATCTCACCCTTCCTAGTCTTAATGTCATAATGATGATGATAACTCTCATAAACAGGGCCTCACAACACATACAACCTACAGATCTAACATCCCTAATATGGTTTCTCACATAATTTATATCATTCAACTAACAACCTTGAAATAAATTACTTTAATACATAATACCCATATAAGTCATTGATACCCTCATTGCATCAAGAAGAAGAATTTTTACAGAATACAGCCAACAATCTGAATGGGAGAAATAGCATTTTACTTAAGGGACCAGTACTAGAGATGAGCGAGCATGCTTGTCCGAGCGTGGTGCTCGTTCGAGTATTAGGGTACTCGTAAGTGCTCACTGCTCGGACGAGTATCTCGCCATGCTCGAGGAAATGGCATCTCCCGCAGTTTGAATTTTTGGCGCCTTTAACTCAGCCAATCACTAGCCAGGAGACTCTGCGGTACCCCCCAGCATCACGTGGGGCCTTACATGTCGATAGCAGGGGTTGGCTGGCCAGATCAGGTGACCCTGGAATATACTAGTGATGTCCGGCGGTGCTCGGCTCAGAGGCTGTCTGGATGTCGTTAGGGACAGATCTGCTGCGTTTCAGGGAGAGTCTTAGGCCCTGGATTTAGTTCTCTGTTAGGCAGGAGTGATCTCAAAAGAACCCAACAGCCTTTCTAAGGGCTACAGGACACTTTTTTTTGTCTCCTGGCTGGGCTGGCTGGCACTAGTAGTGCAGCTATCGCCATATATAACAAACTTTGTTTTTTTGTTGTTTTATCTCAGTGATACAAATCCATTTCATACAGCTGTGTGGAACCATTCTGTGTGTCACAGTTCAGCTGTCCAGTCACCACAAACCACAATCCGTATTTTCTGTCCAGGTGACCCATACTGTACGTCACGTAATTAAAAAAGGTCTTTTGCTCTCACTGATACAGCTACATTAGAAAAATCTGAGTGCAACATTTTTCTTGGTTGTACTTAAGCAGACCAAGTCTGCCTAATCTAATAGTTTCAGTGTAATTGCTCCATACTGCACGGTACGTAATAAAATACGTAATTTTGCTCTAACTTATCCACCTATATATTAACTTGTTCAGATTGAACAAGTTTGTGGGTTTCAGTACAGCAGGCCCATTTTTTTTTTTTGTATATATAATACACTTATATACAGAAAATGTTGAACCCCAGGGCTAAGGGTCGAGGACGAGGGCGTGGGCATTCAATTACTGCAGGGGGCAGAGGCCGTGGTCCTGGGCAGGGTGAGACAGTACCTGCTGATGAGGGAGCAGGGGAACGCCGCAGAGCTACACTCCCTAGCTTCATGTCTCAACTTACAGGGACACGTGGTAGAGGACTGTTGAAACCACAACAGTGCGAACAGGTGATGTCATGGATTGCGGACAATGCTTCAAGTAATTTGTCCACCAGTCAGTCTTCCACACAGTCCACCCACGTTACCCAAGGGAGCACTCCTCTGGCTCCTCCACCTCAACCTCCTTCCTCCCAGTCTGCCCCTCCCAGGAAAATTTGGAATGCGATCCGGCATACTCTGAGGAACTGTTTTCTGGATCCTTCCCAGAGTCACAAACCACTTCTCAGGTTGCTGCTGATCTCTTTCCCGATGCCCAAGTTTTCCAACTGTCGCAGTCTGAGGGTGATGACATTGTTGACTTAGTGGAAGTGTGTAAAGAGGTGTCGGACGATGAGGAGACACGGTTGTCAGACAGTGGTGAAGTTGTTGTCAGGGCAGGAAGTCCGAGGGGGGAGCAGACTGAGGAATCGGAGGATGACGAGGTGACTAACCCAAGCTGGGTTGATAAGCCGAGTGAAGACAGTGCTTCTGAGACAGAGGCGAGTGCTGCACCAGAACAGGTTGGAAGAGGCAGTGGTGTGGCCAGAGGGAGAAGCAGGGTCAGAGCTGGTGCATCAGCAGCAACTGTTTCATGTAGGGAAGCTCCCGTGGTGAGGCCTAGATGTTCGCAAGTCTGGAGGTTCTTTAAAGAAATTGAGGATGACCGACGGACTGTGGTGTGCAACCTGTGCCACACCAGGATCAGCTGGGGTGCCACCACTACTAGCCTAACCACCACCAGCATGCGCAGGCATATGAGTGCTAAACACCCCACTCAGTAGAACCAAGGCCGTTCACCTCCTGCGGGTCCCACCACTGCTCCTTCCCCTGTGTCACTCGCTGCCTCTGCTAGTCAACCCCCTGCCCAGGACACCGGCATGAGCGCTTCCCGCCGGAAAACCACACCTTCACCTACATGATCCTCCACAGCGTCCACCAATATGTCCCTGCGCAGCGTTGGGACGCTGGAGCGCAAGAGGAAATACAGTTCCACCCACCCACATGCCCAAGCCCTCAACATCCACATCTCCAAATTGCTGAGCCTGGAGATGCTGCCCTACAGGCTGGTAGAGACCGAGGCCTTTCGCAACCTCATGGCGGTGGCTGCCCGTTGGTATTTGGTCCCCAGCCGCCACTATTTTTCCCGATGTGCCGTCCCAGCCCTACACCAGCACGTGTCACAGAACATCATCCATGCCCTGACCAACGCTGTTTCTCTGAAGGTCCACCTAACGACGGACACGTGGACAAGTGCTGCCGGGAAGGGACACTATATATCACTGACGGCACATTGGGTTAACTTGGTGGAGGCTGGGACCGAGTCTAACCCTGGGGCCGCTCATGTACTGCCCACACCGAGGATTGCGGGGCCTACCTCGGTCACAGTCTCTCAGACGTACTATGCCTCCTCCTCCGACCCCTCCTCCACCTCCTCCTCCGAATTACCATCCGTGGGCCCGGCGCCTTCAGTCGGTAGCTCTAGGGGCAGCAGCAGTGCTGTGGCTAAGCACCAGCAGGCGGTGCTCAAACTGCTGAGCTTAGGTGACAAAAGGCACACCGCCCAAGAACTATTACAGAGCATCATGGCACAGACCGATCTGTGGCTGGCACCGCTGAACCTCAAGCCAGGCATGGTTGTGTGTGACAACGGGGGTAACCTGGTGGCGGCTCTGCAACTCGGCAGACTGACACATGTGCCATGCCTGGCCCACGTGTTCAATCTCATAGTTCAGCGGTTCCTCAAGACATACCCCAATCTGTCTCATTTGCTCACCAAGGTGCGCCGCATCTGTGCGCATTTCCGCAAGTCCACCACAGATGCTGCCACTCTCAGGGCAGCGCAGTGCCGCCTACAACTGCCCGCTCACTGACTGTTGTGCGACGTGCCCACAAGATGGAATTCGACATTAAACATGTTATCCAGAGTTTACCAGCAGCGCAGAGCGAATGTAGACTGCCAGATGTCAACTTCCACCAGAACCGGTAGTCAGGTCACTCAGATTCCTCAAGTCTACAATGAGGAGTGGACGTGGATGTCTGATATCTGCCAGGTGTTGACCAACTTTGAGGAGTCAACACAGATGGTCAGCGGCGATGCCGCCATTATCAGCCTCACCATCCCGCTGCTTTGCCTGTTGAAAAACTCACTGCTCAGCATGAAGTCGGAAGCATTGCGCTTGTCACAAGAGACGGTGGAGGTAGATACGTCGCTTGATAGCCAGAGCACCCACCGGTCTGTTTCTCAGCGCGTACGGGAGGAGGGGGATGAGAATGAGGAGGAAGAGGAGGAGAATGTCGGCGAGACAGAAGAGGGTACCAATGCTCAGTCCTTCTTAACTCTTGAGCGTGTATGGGCTGAAGAGGAGGAGGAGGAGGAAATGGAGAGTCAGGCCAGTGAGGAGAGGGAATTCTTGCATGTTGGGACTCTGGCGTACATGGCAGACTTCATGTTAGGCTGCCTATCCCGTGACCCTTGCGTTAGAAAATTTTTTTCAAACACCGATTACTGGGTGTTCACTCTCCTGGACCCACGATACAAGCAGAAGCTTTCCACTCTCATCCCTGTAGAGGAAAGGAGTATGAGAGTGAATCAATATCAACAGGCCCTGGTGCACAAGCTGAAACAATCCTTCCCATCTGACGCCGCTAGCGGCAGAGGGCGTGGTTCTGTGGGCCAAGTAGCGGGGGAGAGGAGGCGAGCAGGCAGCTTGTCCAGCACTGGCAGGGGAACGCTCTCCAAGGCCTTTGCCAGTTTTATGTCACCCCAGCAAGACACTGTCACCTGTCCCCAGTCTAGGCAGAGTAGGGGTGAGCTTTACAGAAAGATGGTGAGGGAGTACCTAGCTGACCATACCAACGTCCGGACCGATCACTCTGCTCCATACAACTACTGGGTTTCAAAGCTGGACACGTGGCCTGAACTGGCGCTGTACGCCTTGGAGGTGCTGGCTTGCCCTGCCGCTAGCGTGCTGTCAGAGCGGGTATTCAGTGCAGCTGGTGGCGTCATCACCAATAAGCGTACACGCCTGTCAACTGACAGCGCTGACAGGCTGACGCTTATTAAAGTGAACAAAGCCTGGATTTCACCGGAATTCAAATCTCCTCCGGGGGAAAGCAGCTAAAGATTAACATTACTCATGTATCCGATTCCTCTTCTCTACTCCTCCTCCTCCTCCTTGTCGTCTTTGCCTAACGCTGACCCAAAACGCAATTTTTTAGAGGGCCAACTGGCACTCTTTTACGACAATTTTTCCGGAGGGCCACCTACAGGCCCTCTCTCTAAACAATTTTTCCGGAGGGCCCCCTACAGGCCCTCTCTCCAAACAATTTTTCCGGAGGTCCACCTACAGGCCCTCTCTCTAAACAATTTTTCCGGAGGGCCACCTACAGGTCCTCTCCAAACAATTTTTTCCGCAGTGTCAACTACAGACACTGTAAAACAATGTTTCAGGAACGTCAAACAGACAGTCCAAAACAATTTTTCAGGAGGCGAAAGTACCAACATTTAAAAAAAAAATTTTTTGCTGAGGGTCAACTTTATGTACTCCGAAAAGAAAAAAAATTTTGGAGGCTCAACAAAAGCCATTTCACTGCATTCTCAGTCGGACAAAGTCATTGGTGGTGTAACCGCCATGCTGTGTCAGGCTAAATTTTTGGGTGCTTCACCAGCTACTTCCTCTAACTTGGTCACTTGTTGGTGTCACTGCCATGCTGTGTCAGGCTTATGCCTGCATCGTGTGGCTGGGGATAGGAGAGCAGTGCCAGCATGGGCATGGGTGATGGACCTTCGTTGCACCTAGTTGGGTGCTTCCCTAACATGTGATGGGCATGTGCCTTGCCTTTCTTGGTCTGGGTGAGCATAATTGCCATGAGGGTAACCACCAGGCTGTTGCAGGAGAATTTGGGGTAATGGTGGGATTAGGCAGCCTCAGAGGCATCCATGCATGCTGCCCCTGCTGTTTCCTGTCCATTTCCGTGGTGTTTCCATCATTTTCTGATGTTTCCAGGTTTTCACCCAGCCTTCCCTAGGCAGAGGCTTGGTCCCCTGCAAAAAATGCTTGAGTCTCCCATTGACTTCAATGGGGTTCGTCTTGAATAACGAGCACCCGAGCATTTTAGTGCTCGCTCATCTCTAACCAGTACACATCTAAGAATTCATATAAATTCCCTTTAAGGAAAATATCTTCTCTAAGAAGATAGAAATAGAATGTCTTCAAAATATGTGTGACTATAGATGGAAAGGAACAAAACACAATATATAAAATAAATAATAGTACAATATCACCCAGGGTCACATATCTGTGACTTAAAAAGCCTATAATACATTACCCCATATTTTTTTAAACCATGACCATTAGAAGGAATATTATTACGGTAAATTGCCAGGACGTGCCCTAAGTGATTACACGTCTGGCATACCTAACATGTCTGAAATGTACACGCTTTCAAGCATCTTCTAAGCAACATGTGATTAGACTCACTCATGAGATTGTCCCATTTTACTGTAATTAGACCACCTTTTGTGTCTGTTTAGTAAACAAGGTCATGCCTGTCTGGAGACAAAATGAGAACATTGCTTTGAAGACCCCTTAATTTTAGTGGGAGACATTGATGGCGTATATGTACTATAGTTGTTATGGATGCATACTTTTAAGGAGCAGCTACTAAAGCGTTTAAATCACACTGTGTAACACAATGTTTCTTACTGGCTAGCAAGTGGTATTTTTTCAATACATAAAGTCAGGGGAAAAAAACTACATCGAAATGTACATGTATGTAAACTGAAATTATACAAAAATAACCACTAGTGTTGAGCAAAGCAAATTTATTTGTAAAATTCGACAAAGCAGCCAAATCACTAATGACCACAGAGATTTCAAAATAAGTCATTTTTCAAGATTTGCAATAATGGCTTCAATCGTTTTGATTACACTGTCCTTGGTGATGCCTTTGAAGCCTAAAATATCCAAGTAGATGTACATGCCTAGCTTTTCACCACACCCTTGTCCTCCTTGTGGTTATCAAACATGAGTGGTGATGAGCAAAGTTATCAAAACTTAGATTTGGCTGCTTTGGCGAATTTCTCTAAGAAATTCATGACAAATTACTTCATCACGAACCGCATTTCTTTGTAATTAGTGGGCACAATGAGGGGGAACGGCGAATGCGCCCCCCTCCATCACTGAAGCCCTCAGATGTGGAGTTCATCGCTAATCGCAGCATCTGAGATGAACATTGAGGGCTTTCAGGGGTTAATTCAGTGGGAAACATTTTAAAAAATACTCCCCTTATCCACCTGATCGCATAGAGGCTGCCGTGGCCATCTTCACTGAGGACACAGCGCAAAATCATCATTCAAGCTGGCGTTATGATGTCATACATCACCGCATGCATGATCTTGCGCGGGATCTTCAATCAAGATGGCCACGGCGACCTCTTCTGGTGCAAATGGATGAGTTGAGTATGTTTTTTTGTCCCCCCATATCATGGAAAAATTGATTAGTTTCCTCGAAGCACAAGGAAATTTGGCTATGCAGCGAATCCAATTTTCCCTGAAATTCGGATCAAAGTTCACTTCGAATACTTTGATTCACTCAACCCATTGTGTCACTCTTCTTGACCAGATTCTCAACCAGCTCCAAATAGTTTTCTGCTATGTCACTACAGCCCAGGAATCTTTCAACCACTGTAAAAAAGCTATTCCACACCACTTTCTCCTTACTACCAGGGTAATTCCTTGGAGTCAAGAATATTCCTTATCTGCAGGCTAATGAGGACAACTGCTTGCCTCAGCCGTCTTTGGGAAAAAGTCTTAAAGGTATCTGAAGACTGCCCACTCCTAATCTATAGCTGTGACAAACTGTTTTATAAAGCTCAATAAGATGTGCAGTGGTGTCATTAGCATCTTTTGGGGGAATACTAGTGGCTACCACTTAACGTTCCCCTTCAAAGAATGTCCACTGTGACTATTGCAACCAGTGCCAATTGGTGTGCGTACCTGCTGTCCCGAAGGCAAACATAGCTGTGAAACACAATAAAATTGCTTTGCAGACCCATTAGGGAGTCTCCCACAGCCTCCCAGTTGTACCTATGAATTTTGTGAACTGTGTTTTCCTGGTTTTCCTGATTTTATGTCAAACTTTATAGTCACAAAAGTGAACTTTTTGCTATTCTTTTTGGATGAATTGGGTAAAAATGTCACCCAGCGCCATTTTACTGTTCATATTGGCAGGGAAAACCACAAGGGAGTAAGAAGATGGAGGATGACATGACACTGGAAGGAAGTGGGGAAGAGCTTGCCCTGACTGGCTCACAGGCTGAAAGACAGCCTCATCAGGCAAGCAGGGGGCAGTGGGCAGGGAGATCCATATGCTGACCAAGAAGAAGGACATTTCTGAGTTCAGCTTCTGACCTGGAAGGAGTGCGTCTGGCGGTATCTGATAAAAACAAAACAATTAACACTAATTTAGTGTTATAGGGACACTATAGGGAGAGAAAGAGGAAGAAAAATGTTGCAAGTTTTAGTGAATTTGATCAGGGAAAGCTTTGAGAATCTGAGGTGCTGGTCACACCTCACCTCATCTATATTAAAATCCCAGAAAACCCAATTGAAAATAGTGCTTGTTACCGCAGCATCCCATCGAGGCAGTTCTGTATTACACAACCCCCTGCAAGAAAAAACTTAGCTTAAAAAAAAATACACACAAGTTTTTTTTTCATAGATCAGACAGTGGCAGCTCATCAAAAACACCTGTTGTGTATTTAGGCCCTTAGTACCAGAAAAACATCCCCATTATCCCCCCAGGACAATTGCACATTTTTTTCTCAGTGCATTATATCTATGTTGTTAAACGCGTTACATTATAGCAAAAGCATTTTACAGTAATAACTCCATTTTTATGCCAGTCATTTTAAACGCATAGTTCAAAAACATTTGAAAGAAAACACTGCATTGTTATATTTGTGTTAGCGGACACATTACTATATAAGACTGTGTATTTAATAGACATTTTAGTACAAAAATGTAATTGTTAAACAAGTGAGATACATAGTTCAAAGATATTTTAGTCAAACACTGCATTGTTATATTGATGTTAGTGGACGCATTACTGCATCAGATCTTGTGTTTCATAGACATTTTAATAAAAAAATGTAATTGTTGAACCAGTGATATTAAATGTATAGTTTAAAGACATTGCTATATTTAATTGTAAACCAGTGTGATACTATACGCATTGTTCACAGACATTTCACTGCAAATACTGCATTGTTATAGTCATGTTAGCAGACGCATTATTGCGTGTTTAATAGATATTTTAGTACAAAAAGGTAATTGTTCAACCAATGATATTAAACACATAAATAAAAGAATTTCACCGCAATCACTGCATTATTCTTAGTCTAAATTGTCAATACCAGTGTGCAGTGTGTTTTAATTTACAGAAAACACACTTGAAATTTTGCTAGTACCGTTGAGTAATCTATATGTTCCAAATAAATGACTTTTCATGTATAGGAAACCTGTGACTTTCAATTTAAAGGAAACTTGTGGTTTTCCATTTATAGGACATATAAAATTTCTGGAAAACGGAAGAGTGCAGCAGTGAGAGCACACAGTAGCAGCAGTGAGAGCACAAGTCATCCAGCCAGCAGTAAAAGTAGTAGGTCACAGTTCTCCCTAGCCACCAAAAGGCACAAAATTATTATTGAGGACAAAGAGGATGAAATTATACACTGGATGGCTCAGTTTCTTGGAGCCAGGAGTCACAGCATTCCTCCTACTCCCCATTCTTGCAACCCCCAGAGAAGCCTTTCAGTTTCAGTTGCATCCTCTTTGTCTTCACTCCCCCACTACCCATAGTGGGGTACCAACTTTAAAACCCCACCACGTGCTATGGAAGACACTCAAAAGAGTCTACCTATGGGTGAGTTTTGTGAGAACAGTCAGAGCATGGAATTGGGAGGGGGGTCAAGGAGCCCACAATGACATATTAGAGTCTGAAAAAAGTAGTGTGAGTGTAAGGATGACAATGACTGTGAAGGATGAGGATGAGGAGCTACCACTGAAGAAGGATGAGGAGCCGACCACCCGTGTGTCTGAAGCCCCTGTCTGCCCCCCTTCATAGTCACCCAACTTCCGCCTTTTCTGCTACCACAATCAGCAGAAGTGGCAACAGCAGCAACAACAGCCAATTCAGGATCATCAACATGATGGAGCAAATTTTTCATGTGCTGCACCAAGCTGACGCAAATCAGTAAACAGAGTTATACTGCTTCAACAATGAGATTCAGTCCTACTTTGACTCTTGGCCTTTCTCTGACACTTACTGTGTTTCCTGACTTCATGGACTTCTGGGTAGGCAGACTGAAACAGTGGCCTGAACTGGCCCAGTGTTCTCTTTCTGTTCTGTATTGTCCAGCCCCCAGTATCATCTCAGAGATGGTTTTGAGCAAGGCTTAGGGCAAAGTTGTCCTCTGTCAGTGTACAAAAGCCTCACTTTTGGCAAAATGAATGAGACATAAAGCCTTGAGGGTTTTCACACTCCTTCTGATGAGGCTGATGTATAGAACGTGCCTCATTATACCACTGCTGCTGACAGTCAACCTACCATCATATTCTGTACTATTTGGCTGCTGCTGACACTATCATATCACTGCTGCTGTCTGCCTGCCTAACATCATGTTCTGTACTGTATGTTTGCTACTACAACCGCCTCCAGCACCACAGCTGCTACTATCTGCTGCTAATCTCTCTACTGCCATTCCATTACTGCTACACAGATGCAGCTACTGCTGCCCCACTATTGTGGCCACATGCCACTATTACCCTATTCTTTAATCCACACTGTACTTTTGCTGCTCCCAATTACAAGGAAGAATTTTTCCAGACAGAATAAGCCACATTTTCTGCTTACAATTAACACTTGTGCATGTAAATATATGAGCAGATATTATGCACCCATTTAACACATAACTTTTGGATGCTTGTGCAGAACAAGCCACTGCTTCTTATGATATTAATATGTGTATTAACAGGGGCAGGGACCTGCCCCCATTAAGGCATCATTTTTGAACGCTTGGTCCGAAGAAGCCACAATTTTTTTCCATAACCCCTTCTGTGTTTAAACACCAATTTTCAGGCCTTTGATTCATGACAAACAGTGAGTCCTAGGAAACCTCACAGTGTCATATACCAATTTTCAGGCCAATTGGAGCAACTTTGATTTATTATGAAATTTTTGTTTGGCAAATTACCAAATCGGACATGAAACTAATTTCAAGACGTTCGCTCATTTCCAGGATGGACAGCAAGTCATAGACAGCAAGTCTGAAGGATTTATCACAGTTTTCTACAGCCTGCTATGTAGTATAAAACATAGAAATTGCAGGGGCCAACCTACACATAATTTTTAACAAAAACCTAGTCAAGAAAATGGTTTTCTAGCTCAAAAATCAATAACTTAAAATTGTCTCATAATGTGTCCATATCCTTTTTTTACCCTGTATGAAAACCTAGGGTATGGAATATGCTGTATGTATTCATGCTATGAGAAGCATTTCATCTCCATGTCTACATACTGTATAAGGAATCCCATGAGTTAATATTCAGCAAGCTGTGATTAATATGGACATTTCAAATTATACAGATAATCCTAGATAAAAGGAACATATATGGATATCATCAAACAGAAATGTGATTTTCATACCAGTGATTTTAGCTGTTTTTATATTAAATTGGAAATGTGATTAGGTACTGGGTATGGAGAAGGATTCAGCCTTCAAATATGTGCGAGAACAGAGAAGAAATGTCCTTCACTACCTGGGATTAATATCGATCAAAACAAAATGTGATTCCTAAAGGTTAAGGTCTAAAATACTTTTTAATAAACAGGCATATGTATCTTAAATTTGATCCATATTTAAGCTATGCATTATGTCAGTGGATTCGTGTTTCCAAATGTGTTACCTGAGGTTCCTCAAAACCTAGTTAGGGTTCTCCAATATACTACCTGGCCTTCATTCGGACATTAATGTGCACAGAGCTTTACAGTGGGGAACACTATAGATTTAGGGTCCATAGTGCAGATCAAAGGGAATATCCCAAAAGCAGAGTTGCAAATGTGCAGCTAAAGCTGGGGCCTGCATTATGCCACTAATGCCTCAATTGTCTTTTCAATTGTACTTTCCACACAGTTGACTTTTCAAAATCTTCTTGCCAACTTGCCAACCATCACGTTCCCCAAGCCACTATTTTTTAATCATAACACTGTGTGTGTTTAAACATCATCTGCCACCAATCAGGGACAATTTGTGGAAGCTTTGCAATATGAAAAAGCTTTTTAAACACACTGTATAATACCATCAAATGTGTGTTTACCCACAGCTATGTATGTCAGTGTCACTCAGACATCATTTACTATTGCTGTCATTGCGTTCCAGAGCTTGGGGAGGAGGAAGGGAACAAATCATAAAAAGTAAACAAAAAGAGATAACAAGTTTTCCTAAAAATGATGAGTCCTAGGAGGCTGGGATTGGGTGGGTGTTGGGTTATATACCAACTTTCAGGGCAATTGGAGCAACGTTGGTTTGGCCTAAACCAAATCGGGTCTGAACCTAACTTTCAAAAATTCAGCAAACCAGACCCAAAACGCATCTCAACTTGTTAGCTCAGCTCTACGTCTAGAAGTTTATGAATGTATTGCCAGCAGTATTGCCTGAATTATTATTACATGGGGGATGCAAGTAGTTACTAAAACTGTCATGTCAGGAGGGGTAACAGGTCTTATTTAAAGGGGTTACTTATCTGGTGAGTTCTGGCTTCATTGCTCGCCCACCAGCTCTGCTGCTTCCATCTCTCTCAGCGTCAACATCCTGTTGGCGGGGAGGCATTGACTGACCACAGCGACGACCTCTCACCTGTGCAGTGTGCAACCAGGTGACCTTCCACATGAGTGACAGGTCACCGCTCTGGCTGCAGCAGTCATGCCCCCTTCCCCATCAACAGGATGTTGATGCTGAGAGAAACTGGAGCTGCAGAGCTAGCGGTGGACCTGGAACCCAGCAGTAGTGATGGGGCAAGTATGATCACCACTGCAGGTCCGGCTGTTCTCTGAGGTCTGAAAAAAGTTGGATAACCACCTTTAACTTTTGGTACTCATATGTTATACACTACATTGCATAAATATATTGTACTTCTGCTATATGAAGTACAGGACTGACCTGATGGGATTCTTAAACTGTTTGTGTTCATGTGCATGGATCTGATTAAACATGATAAAAGTGAACTTCATCTCAACCTATATTGTGTACGAGGGAAATGCCTTTTCCTCAGTTTACTAATAGGCTTCAATGACCTAAATGTCTCTCTTTACCGGCAGAAGTGATAATAGGAGAAGGGAAATCAAGTTCCCTGTGACTGCTCTTCTGGTGACGCTCGGCAGCATGCACTTATCCCATCGATGAAGAGACAAAAGGTGCTGTCCCTCTCCATTCACGGGCACCATGGACAGCACCAGGAGGGAGCAGCCTAAAGATATAGCCACAAGTGTTGTTTATGCTGCAGATTTTCTAGAGCTGAACTGCACGTTGAAAATCTGCACTGTTTAGGCTGTTTTCACATCTACGGCAACGATTCCAGCAGGCTGTTCCGGCAGAGAACCGCCTGCTGGAATTCTCCGGATCCTGCACTGCTGGATGCAAACAGAACGCCTGCCGGCCCCATTAAGTATAATGGGTTTCGGCGGAGAATGGGACGCATTCCGGTAAAAACTGCAGGCTGCGTATTGTGTCTGGGTGATTCTCACCATTTTTGCAGGATCTCCATGCTGAAGGTGTGAAAGTAGCCTTAGGTTCCTAAGGTTCCTCTGAAATCGGCCATTGCAAAAATGTTCAAAATGGTCTGGTTCTTCTGGCAGGCATTGCAGTGGTTCTTCCACCTCTTTCAACCTTTGCATTGCAAAATGTAAACCCTGCAACTTAAATAGACGTGCTGCAGAATTGAAGCAGAAGTCAGGTTAGTCTGCAGGATTTCTCTACAGGGCGTAGTGGAGATTTCTCACATCTCCCTCACTTTGCTGGAACAGGATCAGCTGTATATGTGCCACGTGTGACTGCACTCCTACAGTAGTTAAAAAATCGAATCCACATGATGCGGAGATTTCTCGCTGAGGAATCCGCATATAAATTGACAAGCGTCGCAGATCTGAAATCTGTAACATGCCAATTTCCACCAAGGATTTCACCTTTTTTGCAATGCAGACGGTGACATCTGCAGCCGAATCCATGGCAAAATCCTCATATAATTCACAAGGATTTACTGAAACAAAATATGCCTCATTCACACAGTCAGTGTTCGGTCAGTGATTTCCATCAGTGATTTTAAGCCAAAACCAGGTGCGGCTCTAAACACAGAACAGGTGCAGATCTTTCCCTTATACCTTATGTCTGTCTAGCCTCCACTTCTGGTTTTGGCTCACAATCACTGATGGAAATCAATGACCAAAACACTGACGTGTGAATGAGGCTTTATATGGTCATACCCATAGATTTCCTTATAAACCTAATCATAAATACAGTGGGTCTGGTAGGAGGTGAATATTATGTAATTGCTGAACATACAATTCCCTTGGGCTCTGTTCACATTAGCATCATGACTTCTGTTTATTAGGGGACTAGAGCTGAGAAAATTGCAACAAAATTGCTTAGATATGCCTGAACAACAGGTTCAGTAATACCTAAGTAAGTTGCCGAGGCCCATTGAGCTTGTAGCCATCTGGCTATTTAGGTAAACATGATCTGTGCTTCTCAAGCCGAGGTTGGGCCAGGCAGGGGTGCTACATATACCTACAGTACACCTAAAACATATATATATATATATATATTTTTTTTTTATTTATTTATTTTTTTCAGTGCATGACCCGACATGAACTGCACATGAACTGCCCTTGATTACGCATTGTTCTTGAAGCCCGTCATGTCCCTCCTCCACAGCACTCTACTCTAATCATGTATAATTAAATGGAATAAATATGACAAATATAACCTAATAATATAAGGGCGGCCACTGCTCTTATAAAGAATAGGCCAGTGCATGCTGCTGACAAAACGGCCATCTCCAGTACTCCAGAGCTTCATGCGCTGTATGAAGTATTGTCACTCAACTCCCCCGTGACTCGTAAAATGTTTAGAATGTACGGTTTTGCTGGATTATCTCATTCATCTGCTTTATGTTCTTGTCAACATAAACATTATGTTCCAACACAATGTTTTCCATGTTGAGCTATGGATATGATGTAGTTAAGCGGAAAAAAAAATCCATTGCCACGTACGGTTCTTCTCTGTACAATTATTCTTAACCCGGCATATAGGTGGTTGTTTAGCAACCTGTAGACCCGGCTTTCCAAAGGCATCTCTGTGGAGAATTCAGAGGAGGTTGTGAGGGCTTACTGTGCTGACTAATTACATTATCCCAATAATGTACCAAATTAAAAGGCTTCTTTGATCCGAAGATAGATAAAAGAAAAACACTTAAGTGAATGCAAAATACATTTATGGTGATTAATTAAAAAGAGATCCTAATAGAGATACTAATTGTATGCTAACGGTAAAGCACGGGCCGAGGGGACAATTTAGAATAAAAGAATGTATTTTCAACTCAGCCATTAAATGGATAAAGTGATGATACAAATATATAGAGGGTAGGAAGGTAAATAAATAGACAGAAGATACATAGATATGAGATAGATAGATAGATAGATAGATAGATAGATAGATAGATAGATAGATAGATAGATACTAGGTAAGTAGATGGATGGATAGATAGGTACTAGGTAAGTAGATAGATAATAGATGGTTTGATATGTAGGTAGATAGTTAGGTAAGGTAGGTAGGTAGGTAAGTAGATAGATAGATAGATAGATAGATAGGTAGATAGATATAGATAGATAGATAGATAGATACTTTATACACAGCACATTAGGTACTTTATATACCTCTTGATCAGAATGCATAGTCCCACTCACCACATCAAGGTGACTTTTTTGAGTAGGTCCCTAATCTAAAATAGCACAGCGCCACACAGTGAGCACTGCCGCCGCAACACAGCCCCTGCATGCGACTTAACCCAATAGTCCTACAACAC
This sequence comes from Rhinella marina, assembly GCA_900303285.1. Taxonomy (NCBI): domain Eukaryota; kingdom Metazoa; phylum Chordata; class Amphibia; order Anura; family Bufonidae; genus Rhinella; species Rhinella marina. Next base: position 21,378 of record ONZH01030377.1, on the reverse strand, counting down.
CCCTGCTGTCAGGCTAAGCCTCCTGGGCCACACCAGTCCACAGGCAGCCACCGTGCAGCAGTGCCCCATCTGAGCAGATCTCAAAACCTCATCTCTATGTGGTCTCAGAAACTAACTGAAAAACCAAATAGAAATTAACCCTTATGTGCTGCTCTGTTTTAGATAAGGGGCCCTCACAAAAGTGGCTGCCTTGACATAGTGAGTGGGCTTATGCCTTTAGATCAAAAAGTATACAACGTGCCTCATGTACAGTTTATAAATGATGCTGAGAACCCTTAGATCAATGCACGGCAGGTGGAGGTGCGATCCTTGCTTTTGTCTTTTTGTCAGAAGATGGATAAACTGTGCACAAAACTCTCACTGTTTTTGGATTATTGCTGTATTTGTATTTGGAGCACAGTTTCAATCGCTGATCATTCATGTGAAAAGTAACTGTATAATTGAACCCAAACACTTTCTATAATTTGATATCAAGCCGTACACTGCTGATGGAGTTCTTATTCTTCTGTACAGAACTGCTGACATTCAGAAACAATGGAAGTTTTTTTGTTTGTTTTTTGCATGACAGGCTTACTCTATTGGGACTTTGACTAGTTAAATCTAATATTTTCCGATCAAAGTTGATGAGGACATTCAGAAAGATCGCTGCCTTGCTTCACCCTTAGCTTTTAGACAGATGTCTGGACATACTCCTTTTAGTTTATGGTCCTTTCAATATGGACAAGTTGTCCAGGCAGCCTTGCTCTGTCACAGTTGAGGTGATGTTTTTACCACGTCCTTGGTTTATGTCAGACATAGTGGGGTTTGTGTTTTCCGAAAAATTTCACTTTTGGCTCTTCTATCTGTAGAACAATACCCTAAATGACTTGGGGATTATTCAAGTGGTTGTTGGCAAATGTCTGATGAACATTCATGTTCCTCTTGGATAGAAGAGGTTTCCTGGATGAGTTGTCACTGTGCCCCTGCAGTTATTTTGGCAGCCTCGCAGATCTTGGGAAGCGTCATCACTGCTCCATGTTTTTTCCATTTGGAGATGCTGACTTCCCCTGTTGTTTGACTTCTAGAGGCTTAGAAATGGCTTTGTAACCCTTTCCGTCTAATCTGGTTGCCCCACCATTAAATACTGCACATATAGATCATGGGAAATCAACATAGTTTACGATTTATATGCTGGTGATATGCATATCCAATAGTGTTGAGTGTATTGAAGCATCCAAAGTGGAATTCAATCTGAAGTTTAGGAAAAAGCAGAATTTTCTCACGCTTCATGGTCATGAATTATTTTTCCTAAAAGGGCGGCCAGAATTGTCTTAGAACGAACAGAAAAAAAATCACTCACTTCATCCACGTGCTCGCGTAAAGGCAGTCTGCTCCTCTCTTGAGTGGAAAAGACCCAGGCTTGGACTGGCCCACAGGTGAATCCCCCGGTGGCCCCCTGAGCAAGGGGATCCCCTAGTCTCCCACCTCCTGCACAAGTGACACATAACACAGTAGACTTACTGCACTACATACATATATTCAGTGTACAGCACCTCAACCAGCCTATGTTCATATAAAAACTTGATAGATTGTTAAAGAAACTCCCCAGAGCTGAGATGACTTCTATGTATAGAGGAAAGCTGCCAGTGTCCTCTTCTCCAGGACCTACCTTCTCAAAGTTGCTGCAGGGCCCCGATATTCAATCATCTGGTAGCATCTTGCTGCTGTGTGAGCAGGTAATATTTGAATATATCCATTCGGTGGGCTCCCAAAAAATATTTTACTGGTGGGCCCTAGGCACTCCAGTCCAACACTGAAAAGACCTGCCAAAGGACATGCTCTGAGCGTGATGATGTCACCATGGGAGCGAGTGGTGACGTCATCATGCTCAGCTTAGGTCCTTCGGTGGGTCTTCTCCACTCAAGAGAGGAGTGGACTGCCTCTGTGTGAAGACGTACATGAGGTGTTTTTTTTTCAAACCCAAAAGGCCATATTTAACTAGCCTAATACTGTTTTTAACGCCCGTCAGACGGGTGCACTTCTGTCTAAACGGTCGTTAAAAACAGTCCCATTGATTAATTGGCTGAATATGGTTTTAACATAGCGATTCGTGACAAATTAATTTTTAACAAATCAAATTTCTTCACTGAATCTAATTTTTCAAAACTTAGCTCATCTCTAATGTCCATCTTCTGAGCTGACTGGCGCTGGTCACACATGCTCAGTCACTCTCCCCACAGCCAGGTCTCTGGACAGTAATCCTCTGTTCCTTGCAGAGCAGCTAACACACCACATTCTACATCGCTTGTTAAGGAAGGCGCAGAAATTCTGCAGTAACATGGCATATAGCTGAGAAGGCTCATTTTGCAGGAAATGTAAGAACAGTCTATATGGTTAGCTTCCGTGGGGGGGGGGGGGTAGGGGGGTGGATTCTGTCCAAAGCCCCAACACAGCAGCATATAGAAATACTGAAATTACTTTATAACAGCTATTAAATGTCTTTTAGAACCTTTAGTAGGAATATTATTCATATGATATCATGATTCCATTTAATGGGAATGTCTCATGTATTTGATTTTTAGTTCATTCATGGTTGTAAGAAGGTATTAGAGAAATAGTGTGTTGCTGCCCAAAAGTGACTGCCACTCCATTTACTGGTTAGTGGGAATGTTGGAGATATCGGTGAGTGAAGTGAATGGAGTGGTGGTCACCAGGGTTGCCAACCATTCAGGAATTTCTGGACAGTGCATAAAAATAGGCAACTTTTTTCCTCTGTCCATGAAAAAAAAATAGATGTGCCCGTGATTTTTTTAAGGCTCATGATACTTGACTAGATTATTTTGGTGGTAATTATCATCATTTGACATCAACTGACAGTAAAAGCTGATAATGAGCTCTGATCAGAATATTGAGCTATAAACATGTATTCCTTCTTTATCATTCATTATGGTTTTCCAGTTTGTCCATAAAAAATGTTGGCCGTTCGTGATTTTAGGATAAGTTGTCCAGAAAAAAAGAAAAACTCTGGTTGGCAACCCCGCATGTGCACCATCACTGTTTTCTTATAGAGGACTCTCCTGTACCTCTTTTTTGTCAGAGTCCAAGCAATTAGACACTTTTTCCCTCTCCTGTGAACACGGGATGCGTTGTCAGTGGAAAAAAACCTTAAATATAGACCAGTGCTTAAGCATATATCATGTCCAGATGCTCTCTGTATCTGCTTTATGTAATTTACTTTTCTCCAAGTCTGCTGATGATGATCTCGGTTCTGGTATTTTAGATGAGCGTGCACGCACTTAGATTGATAGCTATTATTCACGCAATCACACCCTGTTCTCCGCAGATTGATGGGCATTAATTACCTGTCCTACAGCGTTTTTACTGTCATTGTTTCATGGTGTTACTTATCTCATTTCCTAGCAAAATTAGTCTGCATGAGTTAGGAAACAGCATTTTAAAGGAATATTGTAACAAAAAGAGGACATTTAAACATAATGCTGTGGCTCATTGTTTCATACAAGATGTATCAATATGTTAACTCCTTTTATGCCACTAAGTCCCCTCCTCCATGCTAAAAATTGTAGTACAGTTCTACTTTACATAGTTATGAATCTACACAAAAATCAGCCATAGCATTAAAACCAGTGACAGGTAAAGGCAGTGTTGGACTGGGGTGCCCTAGGGCCCCCCAATACAATTTATTTTGGGGGCCCACCATATGGATACATTCAAATACCTGCTGCTAACACAGCTGAAGCCAAATGTTACCAGATGATTGTTTATGGTGGTCCTCTTCAGTGACTTTGAGAAAGCAGGTCCCTTGGAAAATAGGTTACTGGCTGTCCTTCCTAAATACCTATAAGTCATTGCAGCCACCTGATCGTCTCTATAATAAAATGGGATAGTTTGCTAAATAATTTACCCAGTTTTACATGAAGATAGGCTGGAGTGTTGTATGCTATCTATCTATATGCAGTGCACTTGTGTAGGGGGTGGGAAACTTGGGGCCCACCTTGCTCAGGGGCCCTCTAGGGGATTCATCTGTAACCCTGTGGACCAGTCTTATCTTGGGTAAAGGAAATAACATAACAAATTTCAATAGCTAGATGACTGGGCTCAGAGCAACTCCAAAAGAGTTGGTCTTATAGGGTGCTTCTGGTATACAGTGGATGGTCTAATGAAGGAACCAGCGACCAGGCCATGGACACCCTAGCATCATTAGTGTGGGTGGTAAAGGCTAGCCCATCTGGTCCAAACTACTGTAGCAAACATTGCTGAAAAAGCTTAAAGATATCAGAACACACAGGGCAATATGGCTTTCTGCATATGGGGCTGAATAGTTGTCAGTGTGTCAATTCTGAGATCTTCCCACCTCCAAAATGGCCTACAGTGGGCACATGAGCATCAGAATCAGGCCATGTAGCAAGGGTAGAAGATGGTCTGGTCAGATGAACTGTTTTCTATCACATCCTGTAGATGGTAGGGTGTGTGCGGAAGAGATGGCACCAGGACTCACTATGGAAATAAGACAAGTGAGAGTGGCAGTGTAATGCTTTGGACAATGTTCTCCTGGGAAATCTAGAGTACTGGTATTCACATGGGCGTTACTTTGACAAGGGCCTTAACATTGTTCGAGACTGATTTCACCACTTCATGGTAAGATTAAACACTAATGGCAGTGACCTCTTTCAGCAGGATAATGCACCATGCAACACTGCTAAAATTGTAGAAGAATGATTTGCAGAACACGATAAAGAGTTTAAAGGGCATCTGTCAGCAGCTTTGTACCTATGAAACTGGCTGACCTGTTGTATGTGTGCTTGGAAGCTGAAAGCATCTGTGTTGGTCCCATGTTCATATGTGCCCGCATTGCTGAGAAAAATGATGTTTTAATATATGCAAATAAGCCTCTTGGAGCAACAGAGTCTCTGCTCTCTCTGCAACTGCTGCACCCTCTCCACTTTGATGGACAGGGTCTGGTCCTGTCCATCAAAGTGACAAGGGAACAGCAGTGGCAGAGAGAGCAGAGACTCTAGGTGTAATGGTAACGCCCCCGTTGCTCCTAGAGGCTCATTTGCATATAATCACACTTCATTTTTCTCAGCAATGTGGGCACACATGAACATGGTACCAACACAGATGACTTCAGCTGCCAAGTGTTTATGTAACAGGTCAGCCAGTGTCATAGGTACAAATCTGCTGACAGATGCCCTTTAAGGTACTGACACATTCCTCAGATTTCAATCGATCGAGAGCAATGAAACTATGAAGCTCTCTGCCAAAGGACGTTGTAATGATGAAATGATTAAAGGCATTAAAAAGGGTTCTGGTTGACTTTCTTGAGCTGTTACAAGTGATGGTTACTAAATTTCTGTGGAGAGATTGTCGATCCTGAGATTTGTTCTGATTGCCTAATATGGACTCGGGAAGTAATTCTTTTTCCATGTGGTGAAGAAAATTGGCCTCTGCCTTCCTCTGGATCAATGTTGCAGGATAATAGGCTATTTTCAGAAGTGCTATTGATGTGAATGGAGAGAATGGCACATGCACACTTACGTACCTCTCCATACCCAGATGGGCGAGACAGGCTCCATTTTGGAAATAAGACAGTCTCAAAGATGGGACATGAACCTTCTGGGCATTTATGGCATATCTTGTGGATATGCCATAAACCTGCCATCCTTTAGAATGTCCTTTTTTCTCATTTTTTTCACAGTCTAGTACAGGGCTGCCCAACCTGTGGCCCTCCAGCTGTTGCAAAACTACAAGTCCCAGCATGTCTGGACAGCCTACAGCTACTAGGATGCTGGGAGTTGTAGTTTTGCAACAGTTGGAGGGCAGCAGGTTGAGCATCCCTGGTCTAGTAGATCAACATCTGTCTTCCACTCATATTATGGATGAATTTCAGCCTGGTCTGTGAGATGACAATCATTGGTGTAACTTCCAGAGTACACCATCTTCACTCAGTGCAGTAAGGTTGTATTCACATGTTGTGTTCAAGTGAAAAAACACAATATGACCATGATTAGTATCCAATGTGAATCATGGGAAGCATGTTGGAAAGAGGGATAAGTGAATGTTAACAATAAGAGACCAAGGTATACAGAGAATACATAGGAGACACGAAAAAGTCATATTGTTTATGTTCTGATATTTGTACCCTTTTGATGGTGTTGGTGGAGAAGTTCCTCATTCCAACTTTTGCTATCAGGTCTAGTGGTTTCTATGACCATGGCTCCTATTCTGAGATCTTATTTCATTTATCACAAATCATTGACCTGTGTGCAACATTATCATTACATAATTATAAAAATGCATTACCCTGGTACTGTACTTACCAGTGAGACATTAATCTGATAGTAGCCAAGTTCTTACATAGACCTAAGGCGTCCTTCACTGTGTCCTGCTTTGTTTCTGACTATTTATGTAGAGAAGTCATTTATTACAAATCATAATGCTTCCCTCCCACCAATATCTCCTGACATTCAGAGCAGTTCTTTGCTGGCCGCAGCTCTGAAGTGATATGCTGCAAATCATGAGTCACCTTACCGGTATACGTGTGGAAAGCATTGCATTAGGTTGGAGTCATAGAGATGGCATATACTCAGATCATGGTTGAAATGCTTTATGCCATTTCCCCCAGATGAAAGTAGAAATACTACATCTTTGCAAGAACTGTAAGAACTTCAAGCTTGCTTATGACATTTTGTATATTTGCCTTCTTTATATGACGAAGCCACATAATCTAATAAGGCATATTTAGATGAAAGTTACAACTAGATTAAAGGACATCTGTCAGCAGATTTGTACCTATGAAACTGGCTGACCTGTTACATGTGCACTTGGCAGCTGAAGACATCTGTGTTGGCCCCATGTTCACATGTGGCCGCATTTCTGAGAAAAATGATGTTTTAATATATGCTAATGAGGCTCTGCTCTCTTTGCAACTGCTGCACCCTCTGCACGTTGATTGACAGGGCCAGGCATGATGATGTTTTCATTACCTGCCCCATGTCCATCAAAGTGCAGAGGCGCAGTAGTTGCAGAGAGAGCAGAGCCTCTAGGGGTAACGGCAATACCCCAGTTTCTCCTAGAGGCTCATTGCATATTACAGCTCACAGTGATGTCACAATAGTGTGAAATCTGATTCGTCACGAAGCCGAACCCATCAATTTTTTCCGAAATGGCATTGAAAAAAACAAAAAATACAACCTCACCTCACCCATTTGCTCTCAGAGAGGCTGCCACAGGCATCTTGATTGAAGAAAACACGCCAAATCCCGCCTGTGCTGACATATGACATCACTGTGCCCAACCAGCACGATGACATGGTGACGTCATCACATTAGCGCACGTGAGATTTGGCTCATTTTATTTCTTCAATTAAGGTGGCCGCAATGGTCTCTCAGCAAGAAAATAGATTTTTTTGGTTTATAACCCGATTAACTCCTGAAAGACCTCTATTTGACTGTCAGAATCCAAGATCAGTGTTGAACATGGCATCTGGGGGGTTCAATGATGGGGTGGTGCGATCGTTGTTACCTGTCATTGCGCCCATTGCATACAATGGAATGCGATTTGTAACTAAGGCCAGGACGTATGGAACAGTGGCAACATGAACTGCCATAGAAACAGTGACCCAAATTCAAACCCACGAGAAACTGACACATGTGCACACAGCACAGTGGCACTAGCAAAATGTCATTGTAATAGATAATTCACACCTTGATGCCACAGTACAGGGTTAATGCACACACTAATGTCACAGTCCAGGGATAATTCACCTCTTGATGTCACGGGACATGGATACTGCACAGAGTGATGTCACATTACAGGAATGCTGTACACAGTTTGCTGCCCTCTTCCTCAGTCAACAGCAACAAAAGTGTCATGAATGTAAGCAGGCAATTCTTTAATATTTGACTATTTCTGACATTTTGTGGCTTAATAAGAATCATGCTCGTGGGCAGGTATCAGCAAAGTGTCAGAGATCTTCATCATCAGATCAGTCTGTGTACCAGAGGATCCTCCTGTGGGCCCAGGCTCTGATACCATAGAAGGCACCAAAGGTCCAGAAGAAAAAAATTTGGTGCTGTCTTTACTTGCAACTAGGGTCTATTGCTTTGAATCAAAACCTCAGACTTTGATATGGGGATTGGGCCCCAAAAATAATTGGTGGGCTCAAGGAACCCCAGTCGAACTTTGCCACAAATGTTAAAGCAGACGTACATTAGACTATATATATTTTAGAAAGAGCTTACGGTAAAATGAACTGGATGATGTTCTTCAAGTGTTACCCTGTTTTTACCTGTATAGATTGTACTATTCTCCACTGTACACAGAAGATATGTGAAGTGTGAAGAAATGTCCAATCTTATGCAATACCAATATTCTGCCTAATTAAAAAGAAGTCTTTTTTTCTCTCTTTAGACCTAATGTGGACATTTTCAGAATGTAAAACACCTCGCGGTTAAATATGAAATCTCCATGCACGTCAATAAATTATGTTTTGCGTTCGTGAATGTCCAAGAGGCATGCTCATATTTATGATCCTATCTTTCCAGCATTTTGAGGAAAATTTTTCTGTGCTTTTACAGTGTGTATGTTATAAAGTATAACAAAAAGCAAGGGTTAAAAAGAAGCCTAGTCAAAATGAGTGTGAAGGAACAAGCACAAGTCTGTCCATCCTGGTTTACAGGTCAATGAATCTTGTAAAAGTGGGTACATACAGTATGTGCCAATGTAGGTGAACAGGATTAAATAAAATAATTGTGCCAAAGATTAGCATTTTAGAATATTGAAATTATTGAGACATATTAAGGCAGATTTATTCTAAAATAAACACAGCTTCAGCCAAGAGGAGATATCCAAAGGAAAATTGGAAGACATGTTAAATTATTTCCTCTTGGTGGACTTACTTAATACCAATATTTTGCTCCAAAATGGAAGCACATCTCATCAAACAGGTAGTTCAATGCAAAAAAAGTATCCAAGGGCTGCATATGCTGTAAAAAAAAATTACAAAATTCGCCTCACTGATTGTCCGCTGCTGCCATTCCGATGGTGTCGGCATCACTTCTGTTCTCTACACTCTTCTTCTGTCCCAACACACCAAGAAATGGATGGGATTACCACTCAGCTGCAATTCTAGCCATTTCCTTTTTTGTTGAGATGGGAGAAGGAAATGGAAAATCCGGCGAGGGTAGGGATAGGTGAGGTGCGCATATATTCTTTTATTTTTTCCAATATATGCAGCTCTACGTGCTGAAATACCCCTTTAATAACTTTGGAACACTTTAGGACACCACATAGCTACTACCTTATCTTGTGAGGCTCAAAACATGGCACATATCTGTCTTTCAGTTTGGCCGTTTTATGACTATTTTAGCCAGAATTCTGGCATAGCAGCTATAGAAATTTACCTTATTGAATTGAGGCTTTCTATAGCCCTTAAGGCAGCTGTTCTTGGGTTTGACCCATCATGTTTTCTGTTGGGTGGCTAAAGCCTATACAGGACTTCCCTCTTCAAACTAAGCACTGCAATCAGACAAGGTGGTGGGGAATAGGTCTAAGAGTCTTGAAAAGACTGTGAAGAGGGAAAACAAATGGCACTTCTTTCCTAGGTGAGAAAGCCTCACACTATAATGTGGGCCAATTTGATCTATGCTATGGGAACACTACAGCAACCCAGAGGGGAGTATGCTATGAGTAGTAGTGGCTATTGGTGGTAGTAGTAGTAGTACTCACAATACACAGTAGCTTGCTCCATCCTGGCACTCCCTAGGGGCCCTTCAGTGACTGGATCTTTTTTGAAGGAAAGATAGCGGATCCCACGGCGCAAAGAACCAGTAGAAGGTAAGTCGATTATTTGTTCTTTTATTCTTTTATTTGTTTGTAGTAGTACAACGCGTTTCGGGGAAACAGATCCCCTTCTTCAGGTACAGAAATACAAGGTATGACAAACATGTGCATTGACAAGCATATATACTCCCAAAAAACGCCAAAAAACAGGGGTTTGAGGGGAGGAGTTGCGGGCAGAACAACAGAATTTGCATAATTAACCAAATTTACATAAAATCATATAAACATAAATAGCTTAAATTCAGAGATAAGGAATAAAACCAGTGCTAAGATGGTGATGAAGGGATAATCCTGCCGCTGATGGCTAGTATTTGATGTTGATTCGGGGCACATCGGGTATTTCTGTGAAGCAGACAATATCGGTGTGCCGCACACGTGACCGGGGGATGCGGTCATGTGATCGGGGAGAAGACTGGAGCCGATATACAGCGGTTTCAAAATGGATCACGTGACCAGAGGTGTGGTCACGTGATCGGAACCCCGGCAACGCGTCTATGTGACGAGGGAGTCGGGGAACCGCTTATTGAGCTGAACGGAGCATGCGTACAGCCTGCAGAGGCTAGGAGAGTTCCGTTGACTGTGGATATGTGTATGCTAAAAAGAGGGGGGGGGTGCTAGTTGGATGACAAATGAAGTAAAAATCACATGTAAATGGGCCATACTTGTGATATGTCATTTTCTTGGAAAAACATAATAAACAATATTAAAAAGCATCTGAAAAGGACAAAGACAGAATAGAATATATATGTCCAAATGACATAAAAATTGTTATATAACATAAAATGAAACATAAAAAAAGGTTACTATTAAAAAGGTACTAATAAAATGGTACTAATAAAATGGTAAGGTGATGTTGAGTCACCTGTACTCATGTAACATTAATTGGTGGAGGGTAAAACCTTATATAGTAAAAGGGTAAATATTCAGAATTGGGTACTAGTTCTTATAGGAGATCCGATTGTAAGATTTGATTTCAAAGATTGATTTCAAAGGCTTCATTCAGGCCATAAGGGTTAAGGCAATTAAGTCTGTAAATCCAGTACATCTCGCGTCTGCGGAGTGATTGTAGTGTACTGGAACCATTTGTAGAGACCTGTTCAATCGGAGTGATGGTGAAGCCTGAGAAGAGCCCCTGGTGGTGTTCAGTGGTGTGCCTCGAGACGCTATGTAGCATGAAGCGTTTTTTGACATTTGATCTATGTTTATTTAGTCTCTTACGTAGAGTCTGAATGGTGCGGCCAACATAGCGTAGCCCGCAGGGACATTCCAAAAGATAGATGACATTACTTGAACCGCAGTGGAGGTCCCCTTTGATTTGAAAAATTTCTCCTTTTGGACCATGGAACGTATTTGTATTGCGTATTGTACTGCAGCAAAAAGGTTGACGCCAATAGCTATCTAGACTACTCGAGCCAACACCATAAGAAATGGAGGACAAACATTCCTTTTGGACAATTTAGACGCATCAGGCGTAACTGTACAGACAATGATGATTTCATTTCACAGAGCCAACTGATACACAAAAGGTTTAAAGAAAAGGGTTTCCCTCCAAAGGTCATAGAAGCAGCATACAAGAAGGCATCCGTGTTAACACAATCAGATTGCCTGTCCAGCAGACCAAAAGAGATAATAACAACAAAAAAACCCGCCACCTTTAGCAGCTTTGACACTAATTTCATTACCACTTTCAACAAAGATCACGACACTATACGGAACATTTTATCAAAACATTGGTTAATTCTCAAAAGAGATCCTTATCTCTGTAAGATCCTACCGAATAAACCCGCCATAACATTTAGGAGATCTCAGACTCTGAAAAACATCCTGGCACCCAGTAAATTAAAACAAATAAAAGGAGTCCAAACACCCCCAAGTAAACAAGGTAGTCACAAATGTTTACAATCGAAGTGCTTATGCTGCAGTACAATACGCAATACAAATACGTTCCATGGTCCAAAAGGAGAAATTTTTCAAATCAAAGGGGACCTCCACTGCGGTTCAAGTAATGTCATCTATCTTTTGGAATGTCCCTGCGGGCTACGCTATGTTGGCCGCACCATTCAGACTCTACGTAAGAGACTAAATAAACATAGATCAAATGTCAAAAAACGCTTCATGCTACATAGCGTCTCGAGGCACACCACTGAACACCACCAGGGGCTCTTCTCAGGCTTCACCATCACTCCGATTGAACAGGTCTCTACAAATGGTTCCAGTACACTACAATCACTCCGCAGACGCGAGATGTACTGGATTTACAGACTTAATTGCCTTAAACCTTATGGCCTGAATGAAGCCTTTCAATCTTTGAAATCAAATCTTACAATCGGATCTCCTATAAGAACTAGTACCCAATTCTGAATATTTACCCTTTTACTATATAAGGTTTTACCCTCCACCAATTAATGTTACATGAGTACAGGTGACTCAACATCACCTTACCATTTTATTAGTACCACTTTATTAGTACCTTTTTAATAGTAACTTTTTTTATGTTTCATTTTATGTTATATAACAATTTTTATGTCATTTGGACATATATATTCTATTCTGTCTTTGTCCTTTTCAGATGCTTTTTAATATTGTCTATTATGTTTTTCCAAGAAAATGACATATCACAAGTATGGCCCATTTACATGTGATTTTTACTTCATTTGTCATCCAACTAGCACCCCCCCCTCTTTTTAGCATACACATATCCACAGTCAACGGAACTCTCCTAGCCTCTGCAGGCTGTACGCACGCTCCGTTCAGCTCAATAAGCGGTTCCCCGACTCCCTCGTCACATAGACGCGTTGCCGGGGTTCCGATCACGTGACCACACCTCTGGTCACGTGATCCATTTTGAAACAGCTGTATATCGGCTCCAGTCTTCTCCCCGATCACGTGACTGCATCCCCCGGTCACGTGTGCGGCACACCGATATTGTCTGCTTCACAGAAATACCCGATGTGCCCCGAATCAACATCAAATACTGGCCATCAGCGGCAGGATTATCCCTTCATCACCATCTTAGCACTGGTTTTATTCCTTATCTCTGAATTTAAGCTATTTATGTTTATATGATGTTATGTAAATTTGGTTAATTATGCAAATTCTGTTGTTCTGCCCTCAACTCCTCCCCTCAAACCCCTGTTTTTTGGCGGTTTTTTGGGAGTATATATGCTTGTCAATGCACATGTTTGTCATACCTTGTATTTCTGTACCTGAAGAAGGGGATCTGTTTCCCCGAAACGCGTTGTACTACTACAAACAAATAAAAGAACAAATAATCTACTTACCTTCTACTGGTTCTTTGCGCCGTGGGATCCGCTATCTTTCCTTCAAGAAACTACCCTTCATCTTCTGTGGGGAATCCAGGCACCCTGCGTCAGAAGTTGACCGTGTTTTGATCCGTGGCTGCATACCAGTTTCCAAAAAAGGAGTTTACTCTCCCGACGACACGCTTCTATTAGAGTTGTGCCTAATCTAATGCACAACCTTACAAGGTGAGCCTTCACTCTCTTGCTAAACGTTATACGTATTGTGACGTTATTACCCTATGCTGCGCTTTTTTCGTGTTTCTTAGAAATACGTTGCCTATAACTTCAGTGACTGGATGGCGCACCCTTCTCAGGGCTCACCCTGGTGTTGAGGCTCCTTTGTGGTGGTTGTTGGGGTGCCCTTAATGGTTAACAGTTAGGCTGGGTGCAAGGCAGGGCTGCAGATGCAGGGCCGGCTGATGGATGATGGAGTGAATTATCTAGCCCATTGGTTGCAATAAAGTCTTTTTTTACTGGATTGATCAATAGTACAAATAGCAGCAAAAGGCACAGTTCTAAATTAGATCACAGTATAGTTTCCTCCTAATAGCAGTGTATAGACAGCAACAATGGTGATACTTATAGTACTTCCTGTCTCTTTCTCTAAAGACACTTTCCAGTCTCTCCAAAATAGCACAGGCATGCAATTCGGTCCTTACAAACTTCTTCTGCAATTGCCAGTTGAGGGGTGCAGATCTTAAACATGGATGGCCAGTCCATCTCAAAATGTGGTAGGTGCTGGAGGCAACAGTCCTCAGTAATAAAGTCTTGTATGCCATAAATGAACAAATACCTTACTTATGTCATCTTGTACTGCCTGAACAATTCTGGGCCTTCTATGAAATATGATCTCCTTCCTTCAGGGGTATTCTGCTAGTAGAGTTGCTCCTTTGGCAGAAGTCTAGGTTCTCTGGACTTGGGCTTGGTCTCTCAGGAACTCTCTCACACATATCCCTCCCGTGGCTCTACTTAGACTTGACTCCTCCATTAGCCAGGGGATAGACCAAGTCCATTACCCTGGTAACCTAAACAGTCTGCCAGTATTTAACTCTATATTGCCTGTACATTGCTGATTGGATAACACAGTACATAAAGGAGTGAATGCTTCAACAATAAATCACAAGATTTAATTTGACAACATTAACCTGGCAATGATGAACTCTTTGCAGTAGTCCTCTGGGGTACTGCAACCTCTTTGTTGTATATATGGTACTGTGCTAATTCACCTAAAATGTGTGGTAGAGTAAAACAATGGGGAGTTGAGTTATGAACAAGTGGGGAGTTTATTGTGCATTTTTATTTTCAGCTTGTATGTTTTCTTTTTGGAGAAGGTGATGCAAAAACCCTACATACAGTTGCACTAAAATGTAAAGCCTTCCAGTTCATACACATGGGCATATTCTAGCTCCATGTATGAGTCATAAACAGCATCTAGGTCCTAAGGGTACAGCCACACGGTCAGGTTTCTGAATGCAGTTTTGTAAGCTAAAATCAGGAATGGATAATAAAAGGAAGAAAATACAGAAGAAATACGACTTCTCTTTTTTGAAGTCACTCCTGGTTTTGGCTTCCAAAACTGAGTGTACAAATCTGACTGTGTAGCCGTACCATAAGATGGGATGGAGTCTCCACCTTGGGATTTCATGAAAGATGTTTCTAAAGAAAGACACTAAAGATGCCTTGAGTCATAATACACCCATGTGCATGATTCCTTAATCTGAACCTTGTATATACAAAAAATAGCAGCATACAATTATTCTAAAGACCTTACATACTGTATTACTATAAAAGGTGCACAAAACATGAAGGCTTCTAGCTTCAAATACTGGATAAAATAAGAAAAAGTACAAAGGATAAACAACTTGAAAACCAGCTCGAATAGTTTATTTAGATGGGCCGCCAAGATGCTGACAGCACCCAAGACATAAATCACACAATGACGCACGGTTGGGACATGTCCATAAACTGTGATCGAATAAGTAAGAGAAGAACAAGGATGGTCTGTATCTTAAACAAGGTCATTTGGTAACAGAAACAGATCAATTTTCATGTCTTGGGTGAGAATTTGCTTCTCAGTTGAGAGTGTAGCCAGGATTCCACCTCTCAGTTTAGTTGTAATATACACATTCAATTACACACAACAGTACAGGGAAGATTTCTTGTTTCTATATGCAATATTTCTTTTTTCTTTGGCTGTTCAGATAGAGATTATCCCTGCTGCTTCTATGAAAGGGAATTGGTTTCCAACTTTGTATAATTTGAGGATCTGTCACTTTCAGCACTTTCATTTATGTGAAATAGCTGCCTGCTCTCTACATACATATGGAAATAATAGCATACATCAATATACGCACATGGGACCCGCACAACATATACACTTTCACCAGACTCTGCTGAAATGTTAAAATAATTGACATTTCAGATGACCTTCTTCTGATTCTGCATATTGCGTATTTTCTAAGCATTTCAATTTAAATAGGTAAAATCTACATAACACGTCCCCGGCAGGATGCGGCCAGGACCGTTGCTCGGTTCGCCGGCTTTGCTCCCAGCCTCTAGGGAATATATCTTTAAACAAACATTTATAACTTGCCTGTATCGCCCAATTAGAGTCTACATTCTTCTACTGAAATGTAAAGAAAATAATAGTATTGATCTAGTTGTTTGGTGCTTTCGGTGTTTCATTTCCATTAGATTTTTTAAAAATGGGGCTTGACTCCCATCCAATAAAAAGGATCTTTAAGCACTTTGGTAGCATTAATAAACTTGAATGCATTCAGACTGCTCATCAGATTAGTATTTTTCCTAATTAAAGAGATCACGTTTTCTTTTATTGAATTTCTTCACTGCTAGTGACCTTAAAATGATTGTCCTGTCAGTAGCTACAAATGATATGTACTGTAAGTCAGTGCCTACAGGCAGTGCCTACAGGCAGGCAGGTGATGCTACTTATTTCCCTCAGATCTTGCTGTTTGGCTGATTTTTAGCACTTCTCTATTAGGGCAGAGCTGTGACTACAGTTTAGCTACAGTACCTACAGGGATTCTGGAATAGTCTGAGACATGCCTCCTGTTTTTTCATTGGTTCAGACTGCTGCTTTGTCCCTCCTCCCTGCAGCTCCACCTCATCAGATAGGCATAGTCATACACAGCAGCCACTGGGAAATCAGTGCACAGAGAACTGATTTCCAGCACAGCAAGAACAGAATAATTATAAAATACAGATTAATAAACCATCAGGGAGAAAAAGATGAGTATCTGGTAGCTGTCGCATGTAGACTGAGGAGAATTAGCATTAGTAAGACGGAGCAGGTGAGTCACTTTAAACATGTTAGTCCTTAATTTGACTCTTTAACCCCTTTCTGACTAAGCGGTTTGGTTTTTCGTTTTCACTCCCTGCATTCTTGGACCCATAGCTTTTTTTATTTTTGACAAGTTGTGCTTTCTAAATGCCACCATTTAAGATTGCACAGAATGTAGTGGGAAGCTGGAGAAAATGTGGTGGAATTGGAAAAAATTGCATGGTGTGCACTATGTAGTAAAACTGAGCTGTGCTCTTCATTCTCCGGGTCAGTATGATTACGGCAATATTTAACAAGAATAGTTTTTTCTTGTATTTTAATACTGGAGAAATAAATAAAAACTTTTTTTATGCCCCTAAGTGGACCCCAACTTATATATGATATTATATCCATTACTATATACAAAAATTGGTATATGACAATTCAGTGCTGCCACCAGCTGGCCTTAATTGTAATATACAAGTAATAAGCCTAGAAGCCTAGAACAGGCTCTGGCTTATCACTACAGTGGAATGCCTTCCTTGATCACCACCTGGGGTATGAGTTCCTGGAAGAACACACTGCCAGGTTTTTGGCCTCTCAGACGTCATGGTCACATATGACCATGGCATCTAAGTGGTGAAATGCCCACGATCGGCATTACTGCCAGTTGCAGACATTAGGCCCAGATGTCTGCTGCGTGAAACAGCAGGCACCCAGTTGTTATATTACCCGCTCCACACTGGAGTGGGCACCATCTTTAAAGACCCAACATGTGATGTAATAGTGCGTCACATGTCGTGAAGGGGTTAATATTTTTGAACTGTGTCACAAAAAAACTTATTCAGTAAATTCATATATAGCAGAAGTAAATCATCATGGAGCTCTGGAACATCTGTGTAACACAATAAAGTTAATAAAGGTGCACATCCATCAAATTTAAACTATAATCATACAGTGGTGATATAGATGAAGGTAAAAAAAAAAAAACCTTTCCATGCCTACATCCTTACACAATATGTGGACCTTCGATGCAAAGGAAGCAATCCTCTGAACCCCATTCTCATGCTCTGGAAAAAAAAAGATGCGGCATAATGAACATGCTGTGAACTCCAAATGAAAAACTCTACAGATTAACCCCATTAAATCAGAATGGGCATTCCACAGCAGAAATCTGAATCAGCTTTGGATGTGTGCTGCAGGTCTTCTGAAAAATCCACAGCGAGACTGCCTAGGACATCTTTTATCCAAAGGCACTATACCCAAATTTGAAAATCTGTAATCTATCTATTCCCTTAAAGGGGATGCTCATTTTAGAAAACCCCCTTTTAAGTACCCTATCGGGAAATTTTGAGTTGGGGTCCTCTTTCCAGGATCCTCATCTCTTTGCCAGAGTAGAGAGCGGTTACAAAGTATGTCTCTCACTCTGGAGGACCTATCCTGTCCTCCATTACATAAACAACCCATTGATTTGAATTGTCAGTGTATAATACCTCATTTCTCCTGTGTTGGTGATGCACTTTTACAAAAATAACTGGCAGGTTTCCAAACAAGGGTATACTTGGCAATCAGCTCAATGACCAGGAACCCTTTCAGCAAGTAGACAACTCCTTTAATTACTGTGGTCACCCTCTTCTTGCTCTGTCATTCCTATGCTCTGATCACACGTGGTTTATGAACAATGATGATGAGAGGCATATGATAAGAGCAATGTCCTCTATACCTTTTTTTTTTCTTTACTATTTGATGCCGATGTATACAGGTAAAAAAAACTATACTAGAGGGTATACTTTTTTTGAAATATGTGGTCCTGTTCCTACAAGCAACCCATGTTGGAATAATGTGAATGTTTGGTGGATATAGACTGTAATTCTTTCATATACCGTATTTCAGAATATAAGACACACTTTTTTCCCCAAAAGTTAGGGTAAAATGGCAGTGTGTCTTACAGTCCAAATAGTAATAACCGCTTCCATTATGGAAGCAGTGATCAGTATGTAGAAGGTGCGGGGAGCTGTGAGGGAAGTGCTAGGCTGGCTCTACTCACCCTCCCTGGTCTTCTTCCGGGCACCATGCTGCACTGTGTTCTGACTGCGTACACTGCGCGACTTTAGGTCACAATGCAACGCGGGACGGAAAAGAGTAGGAAGTGGTGAGTCCTGGATCTGGAGAGAGGCAGTGCTGTCTGAGGCAAGTGAGGTAAGTTTGTTTACTTATTTATTTTATGTCTGATCTGATTGGGGTGTTATCTAAGGATGATGGGAGTTTGATGGAGGCTGGGGTCGTATGATGGGGTCTTATCTGAGGCTGATAGAGGTTGGGGGTCTAATATGAGGCTGATGGGGTCTAATCTGAGGCTGATGGAGGTTGGGGAGTCTAATCTAAGGCTGATAAGGGTCTGATGAGGCTGATGGAGGTTGAAAGTCTGATCCGAGGCTGATGGAGGCTGGGGGGCCTGATCTGAGGCTGATGGAGCTTGTGGGTCTGATCTAAGGACTGGTGAAGAATGGGGGTCTGATGAGGATTGTGGATCTGACCTGTGATGAGGTGTGATAAAAATATTTTTTATTCTTATTTTCCTCCTCTAAACCCTAGGTGTGTCTTATAGTCCAAAAATACTGTACATTGCAATCAGAAGAATCCACCACTTTTCAATTCAATCACTTGAAGACTAGAGGCCCTATTCTACATACACCTTGCAGGTTTTGTTCTAGTCAATCTATTTTTCTACCCATCCATCTGAATTGTAATTCACATAAAATATGTTGCACACGCAATAAAAGAAAATGAAGAAATGCAAGCTTAACTCACAGAATATTTAAAGTTTCTGGAACAGAAATACGACTGTACTGAAATGAAACTAAGAACCAAAAATACAAACAGCAAAATGAAATCTGAAAATACTAAAGTAATAATAACAGGCTGAAGATGGAGAGAGAGAGCTAATAACAATCTGCCGGAAGCAAAAAAATAAGAGCCTACGTTTACAAATTGTAACTTTCTTGAATTCTCTCAAACTTTTCATAATTATACACTATAGTTTTTGCTGTTCCTCTTTATATTATCATTAATGTTGAGCAAAGCATTTGAAGCGGAATTCAACAACAAACAACAATTTGCAACAAACACGAATATCCTCTTAGCTTTGTGGTAACTAATCAGTTTTTCCTAAAATGGCAGCTGCACGTTACAAAGTGAAACCAGCCAATCCGCACATAGCAATCCCCTGTGTTGTCACAGCCCTATAAAACCCTCATCCCGCATCCGCCATTGTCCTGTGAGCTGAGCATAGGGAGAGACGTGGCAAGTGCTCATGCACTAGGGACAGTGTTGCAGAAAATGATTAATAAAGGAATATTGGAGGGAAGAGTACAGGGAGACTTATACCAATGCAATGGGTACTAATACTAATACCAATTTCATTCATACTAATACCAATGAAATGGAAGCTTTTATTATTCCTGTGCTAGACCCCTTTTATTATTCCATTCTGCACCCCTTTGGGGGGGGCAGGTCTTAATGATGACCATCCTCACCTTTTGCTCGCTTTACTTCTTCCAAATCATCCTTCAAAGTCTCCATGTCCTAGAAAAGTCAGCAAGATGCAAAGAGGGGAGGAGGAGGATGTTCCTGATGACATGTTCTCATCAATTAGATGATGAGGAAAAGGAAGAAATGAAGATGGCAGAAGAAGGGCTCCCACCTGTAGGGCAGGAGAGCACTGGGGTCAGAGAGCTGCGTATCCCAGAGCTGAGTTATGGTCCATGTTTAACATTAAATAACCTGAAGGAGATTGCAAGATTGCAGGCCAGAACAGCAAAAATATGCCTATTGTCCCTCCCAAACCCCATACCAGCAACAGCCTGTTTAAAGATGCCACACAGCCATTAACGATGAAGAAGGACTATACAGTGAGGTCTTCTTTATTAAAAGGCAGCTGCTAATTGACTGTGCATTTCTTCACCACTGCATGCCCGTTCCTGGTGGCTGTACCCTAAGGCAGAGTGGCCTGGGTATACCTGAGTTATAGCAATTTGTGACAAATTAATTTGTCACAAATCAAACAAGTTGCGAAGTTGCCAAATCAAATTTTAACACCTCGTTCATCTCTAATTATATTTACTAACGTAAAATTAGAAAGTAGATTTCTGTATCTGATATGCTTCAATGCTTTTCTGTGCAGACGTGGACGTCACTCCACTCATGCTGTGTGCATTGGGACTAGTGCTCAGTGAATTTCTTTTCAGGGCTGTTGGAGTTAATCCTTCCATCTTGGTTCATGTCCTGTTGCTGACTAAGGTGCTGCTCAGCCTTCCTATTTAGCTGGGCTCAGGTCCTTGCCTGAGCTTTGGGTTTTCTAGTGTCTATTAACCAGCGAAGGTGGGATCTCTTGTCTGACTATCCACATACTGTACCTAACCTGACTACCAATTCTGCTCCTTGCCACCTTCCCCTACCTTGAAACTGCTATCAGGATTATGCATGTACACAGCCTGCTCTGCACTTGGACTGTATTCAGACTACATCTTTTACCTCATCCCTTGATGCTTTGCACCAGTGTCCCTGACCCCTGTGGGTCGACAGCCTACTACACCAGGCCTACTCCAGGAGGTAGTGGCTTGGTTGGTTCACTGCAGTGAAGTCCATAACCCTGTACAGGGGTTAAAGGGTGAATACCAGGAAACCACCACCCTTAGGTTTAACCCAAAGTCAAATTGGCTAGTTGGCACAGTGGGGTCCACACCCACAGTCCATTACAAGCTCCCACAGAGCCCTGATCTCAAACTCAAGTCTAAAATTACTTAAAGAGACAGAAGGATTTAAACAAGCTTACATCCACAGAAGATCTGTGGTTAGTTCTCAAGATGTTTGGAACAACTTCCTTGGTGAGTTCCTTCAAAAACTGTTTGCAGGTGTACCTAGAAGAACTGATGCTGTTATGTGTGGTCACGCTAA